>JASJET010000502.1:0-70632 GCA_034092305.1 Diaprepes abbreviatus | reverse complement strand
AAATTAAATTAATTAAATAAATTAAATAAATTAAAAAAATTAAATAAATTAAATAAATTAAATAAATTAAATAAATTAAATAAATTAAATAATTTAAATAAATTAATAAATTAACTAAATTAAATAAATTAAATAAATTAAATAAATTAAATAAATTAAATAAATTAAATATTGTAAATAAATTAAATAAATTAAAAACATTAGATAAATTTATTTAATTTAATTTATTTAATTTATTAATTTTTTTAATTTATTAATTTATTTAATTTATTTAATTTATTTAATTTATTTAATTTATTTAATTTATTTAATTTATTTAATTTATTTAATTTATTTAATTTATTTAATTTATTTAATTATTTAATTTATTTAATTTATTTAATTTATTTAATTTATTTAATTTATTTAATTTATTTAATTTATTTAATTTATTTAATTTATTTAATTTATTTAATTTATTTAATTTATTTAATTTATTTAATTTATTAATTTATTTAATTTATTTAATTTATTTAATTTATTTAATTTATTTAATTTATTTAATTTATTTAATTTATTTAATTTATTTGATTTATTTGATTTATTTGATTTATTTGATTTATTTGATTTATTTATTTATTTGATTTATTTGATTTATTTGATTTATTTGATTTATTTAATTTATTTAATTTATTTAATTTATTTAATTTATTTAATTTATTTAATTTATTTAATTTATTTAATTTATTTAATTTATTTAATTTATTTAATTTATTTAATTTATTTAATTTATTTAATTTATTTAATTTATTTAATTTATTTAATTTATTTAATTTATTTAATTTATTTAATTTATTTAATTTATTTAATTTATTTAATTTATTTAATTTATTTAATTTATTTAATTTATTTAATTTATTTAATTTATTTAATTTATTTAATTTATTTAATTTATTTAATTTATTTAATTTATTAATTTATTTAATTTATTTAATTTATTTAATTTATTTAATTTATTTAATTTATTTAATTTATTTAATTTATTTAATTTATTTAATTTATTTAATTTATTTAATTTATTTAATTTATTTAATTTATTTAATTTATTTAATTTATTTAATTTATTTAATTTATTTAATTTATTTAATTTATTTAATTTATTTAATTTATTTAATTTATTTAATTTATTTAATTTATTTAATTATTTAATTTATTTAATTTATTTAATTTATTAATTTATTTAATTTATTAATTTATTTAATTTATTTAATTTATTTAATTTATTTAATTTATTTAATTTATTTAATTTATTTAATTTATTTAATTTATTTAATTTATTTAATTTATTTAATTTATTTAATTTATTTAATTTATTTAATTTATTTAATTTATTTAATTTATTTAATTTATTTAATTATTTAATTTATTTAATTTATTTAATTTATTTAATTATTTAATTTATTTAATTTATTTAATTTATTTAATTTATTTAATTTATTTAATTTATTTAATTTATTTAATTTATTTAATTTATTTAATTTATTTAATTTATTTAAATTTATATTTAATTTATTTAATTTATTTAATTTATTTAATTTATTTAATTTATTTAATTTATTTAATTTATTTAATTTATTTAATTTATTTAATTTATTTAATTTATTTAATTTATTTAATTTATTTAATTTATTTAATTTATTTAATTTATTTAATTTATTTAATTTATTTAATTTATTTAATTTATTTAATTTATTTAATTATTTAATTTATTTAATTTATTTAATTTATTTAATTTATTTAATTTATTTAATTTATTTAATTTATTTAATTTATTTAATTTATTTAATTTATTTAATTTATTTAATTTATTTAATTTATTTAATTTATTTAATTTATTTAATTTATTTAATTTATTTAATTTATTTAATTTATTTAATTTATTTAATTTATTTAATTATTTAATTTATTTAATTTATTTAATTTATTAATTTATTTATTTATTTAATTTATTTAATTTATTTAATTTATTTAATTTATTTAATTTATTTAATTTATTTAATTTATTTAATTTATTTAATTTATTTAATTTATTTAATTTATTAATTTATTTAATTTATTTAATTTATTTAATTTATTTAATTTATTTAATTTATTTAATTTATTTAATTTATTTAATTTATTTAATTTATTTAATTTATTTATTTATTTAATTTATTTAATTTATTTAATTTATTTAATTTATTTAATTTATTAATTTATTTAATTTTTTAATTTATTTAATTTATTTAATTTATTTAATTTATTTAATTTATTTAATTTATTTAATTTATTTAATTTATTTAATTTATTTAATTTATTTAATTTATTTAATTTATTTAATTTATTTAATTTATTTAATTTATTTATTTATTTATTTATTTAATTTATTTAATTTATTTAATTATTTAATTTATTTAATTTATTTAATTTAATTAATTTATTTAATTTATTTAATTTATTTAATTTATTTAATTTATTTAATTTATTTAATTTATTTAATTTATTTAATTTATTTAATTTATTTAATTTATTTAATTTATTTAATTTATTTAATTTATTTAATTTATTTAATTTATTTAATTTATTTAATTTATTTAATTTATTTAATTTATTTAATTTATTTAATTTATTTAATTTATTTAATTTATTTAATTTATTTAATTTATTTAATTTATTTAATTTATTTAATTTATTTAATTTATTTAATTTATTTAATTTATTTAATTTATTTAATTTATTTAATTTATTTAATTTATTTAATTTATTTAATTTATTTAATTTATTTAATTTATTTAATTTATTTAATTTATTTAATTTATTTAGTTTATTTAGTTTATTTAATTTATTTAATTTATTTAATTTATTGTACTTCTAGTTTGTGGGTTTAATTTTTATAATTTCTAATGAATTTCTTCATCACAACGACGAAAACCATTGAAAGTTTTAATTTTCTATTATTATCCCGAACGTCGAAATTTTTTTCCCACGCAAGGTGGCCAAGTGACTACTAGGATTTTTATAGATTCCAAAATCTCCCAAAATAATGCATTTCTTGAAGTATATAATTACAAACGGTCCATTTTTACCTTTGTGTCTATAATCAAAGAATCTTTTATTCTAATACAGACACCAAGAAATGTCGCCTACTTAAGATGAAATAAGAATACAAATTTTAAATTCAATGATTATTTCTTATTTTTTTGTTGTAATGTCGTTGTTTTCCTAGTGAAGTTAAAACAGGAGTATTAAAAATACAAAATTTTTAAATATTACATAAAATAATACAAATCATATTCGAGATCTTTTCGTATTTCCCCGAAAAATGGTTTTTGAAAAGTAAATTAACAAAAACGGCCCAATTTTGTCTTTCAATCTCTAATCTCTATTAAAAATCTTGTACTTTTATTACAAAAAGCAATGCAACCTGTAATTTGATTTCAAATAAGGACAAAATGTGTGATTTCATTGATTAATTCGGATTTTGTGATATAAATATCTTGTCTTTCAAAGAAAGTTAGAATAGAAGTGTCGAAAACGCAGCAATCTTAATATGTCAAATTTTAATGGATTATACAAAAATTTATTTACTTCCTGATGTTCTCATATTAACAGATTTTTTTGAAGATTTTCGAAATGTGTCGCTAAACATATAAAATTAGATCTCGCACAATACTTTACATCTCCCGGTTTAAGGAAGGATGCAAAGTTACGATTCACAAAAGTTAAATTAGAATTCTAACTGATATTAACATGTTACATTTTTTTAAAAACAATAAAAATGGCCCATTATTGACTTTCAGTCTCTAATCTATGTATAACGTCTTGTAGTTCTCCTACAAAATCCAAGAAATCCATGTACATTGATTCCAAATTAGAACAAAATGTATGACTTCACTGATTATTTCGTATTTTGTGATTTAATCATCTTGTTTTTCTAGAAAAGCTGGTATAGGAGTATCGAAAATGTAGAATATTTAAATAATATACAAAATAATTCCAATAATCTTAGAGATCGTTTCGTATTTCCTTGAATAGTTAATTTCGGGATTGATATTGACACAAACGGCCCATTTTGGACTTTCCGACTTTAGTCTAAAGTTCAGAACCCTGTTCTTCTTCCACAAAAACCAAGAAATGCAAATAAATTTAGTCCAAATTAGCACAAAACTGCTAAATTTAGTGATTATTTCGTATTTTGTGCTGTAATTCTTTTGTTTCTCCTAGAAAAGTTATTATAGAAATATCGAAAAGGAAGAAAAAGTTATTATCGAAATATCGAAAAGGCAGGATTTTTTAATATTTATACCAATAAAACAGATAATCTTAGAAATCTTCTCGTATCCTCTGCGAAATAGGTTTCGGAAAGTAAATTAATACAAATGGCCCATTTTTGTCATTCAGTTTACAATCTACGTTCAGAATCTTGAAGTTCTAATACAAAGACCAAGAAATGCGACCTAATTTAGTCGAAATAAGAACAAAAACTTTAAATTCTATGATTTTTTCCGTATTTAGAGTTGTAATTTCCTTATTTTCCAAGAGAACTTATAAAGAAGTATCAAAACTGCAAGGCTATTGAATAATATACAAAATCATGCTCTCAATATTAGAGATCTATTCATATTTCAATGAGAAATGGGTTTTAGAACGTCAGTTAGTAAAAACGACCTATTTTGGACTTTCAATCTCTAATCTAAAGTAAATTGTATCCAAATTAGAACAAAATGTTTATATTCAATGATTTCTTCATATTCTGTGCTGTAATCTCATTTTTATCCATTTTTAAGGGAAATACGAATATATTTCAGAGATAACAAGTTTTATTTAGGGTAACATATTAAAAAACCTGCATTTTCAATTCTTTGTAACAAAAGTTATAACAACTTCTCCATTAAAATAAGGAAATACGAGAAAATCATCGAATTTAGGTGATTTATGATTATTTCGAAAGAATTAAGCTCCATTCTTGGTTTTCATAGTAGAAGTACTAAATCCTGAACTTAGATTATAGACAGAAAGTCAAAAAGTGCCATTTGTGGTAACTACCATTCCGAGACATATTTTTCAGGGAAATACGGAAAGATCTTTAAGATAATTATTTTAATTTTCTAAAATATTTGAGAATTCTGCATTTTCGATACTTCTGTAATAATCTTTCTAGGAAAACAAAGGCAATTACAGCGCAGAATTGGAAATAATCATTGAATTCACGTATTTGATTCTAATTTGAACTTATTTTCCATACATTTCTTGGATTTTGAAGTAGAAGTGCAAGATTCTGAACTTAGATTATAGGCAGAAAATCAAAAATGGACCATTTATGTAAATCAACTTCCCAAAATTTATTTTTCAGGAAAATACGATATTATCTCGGAGATTATTGGTTTAGTTTTATAAGAAATTTAAGAATCTTGCACAATCGATATTTCCAGTGGTTTTAGAGATCTTTTCGTATTTCCCTGAAAAATAAGTTTCCGGATGTAAATTATCACACATGGCCCATTTTCGGCTTTAATTCTCCAATCTAAGTTTGCAATCTTTTACTTCTCATAAAAATCCAAGAATTGCTAGTAAGTGGAGTTTAAATTAGAACCAAACATCTAAATTCAATTATTATTTCGTAAATTATTTTACAAAATTAGACCTGTAATTACAGAGATCTTTCCGTATTTTCCTGAAAAATTAGTTTCCGGATGTAAATTATCACAATTAGCCAATTTTCGAATTCCATTCTCCAATCTAAGTTTGGAATCTTGTACTTCTCATATAAAATCCAAGAAATGCTAGTAAGTTAAGTTTAAATTTGAGCCAAACGGCTAAATTCAATGATTATTTCGTATTTCCATATTTTCCTAGTGATGTTATAACGAAAGAATCGAAAATGGGGATTTTTTAGAATACTACTGTTAATAAATCAAATATTCTTGGAGATATTTTCGTATTTCCCTTAAAAATGGATTACACGGAGATTACGATACAATATACGATGAAATCATAGAATTTAGACTTTTTGTTCCAATTTGAGCTTAATTTACCCTAAACTATTGACTAAATTGGTCGTTCTTTTTATCTTACGCTCCAAAAGCCATTTTTTAGGGAAATATAAATAGATCTCTAAGATAAATAGAATTTTTTTGCATGAAATCTTACATTTTTCATACTTCTTTAATACGTTGTATTGGAAAACTCAATATACTTGCATTTCTTGAAAATGCAGGATTAATTAAATATTATAGAAAAAAATAATAATAATCTTATAGTTCCTTTTGTATTTCCTTGAAAAATAAATTTCGGGATGTAAATTAACCCAAATGGTCCATTTTGAGCTCTCTATCTCTGATCTCAGTTCACAATCTTGTACTTCTACTACAAAAACCAAGAAATGTAAGTATATTGAGTTTTCCAAGACAACGTATAAAGAAGTATCAAAAATGCAAGAGTTCATGCAAAATAATACTACTAATCTTCGAGATCTAATCATATTTCCCTAAAAAATGAGTTTTGAAGCGTAAGTTAATAAAAACGACCCATTTAGTCTAAATTGAGCTCAAATTAGAACGAAAAGTCTAAATTCAATGATTCCTTCGTATTTTGTGCCGTAATCTCCTTGTATTCCATTTTTAAGGCAAATACGAAAATTACTCCAAGCATATTAATTTTATTTAGAGTAGTATTCTAAAAATCCTCCATTTTCGATTCATTCGTTATAATATCTCTAGGAAAATATGGAAATTCGAAATATCCTTTGAATTTAGATGTTTGGCTCTAATTTAAACTCAACTTACCAGCATTTCTTGGATTTTATATGAGAAGTACAAGATTCCAAACTTAGATTGGAGAAGGAGATCCGAAAATGGGCTATTTGTAATAATTTACACCCGGAAACTTATTTTTCAGGGAAATACGGAAAGATCTCTAAAATTCCTGGTCTAATTTTGCAAAATAATTTAGAATCCTTCATTATCAATACTTCTTACTAACTTTTCTGGGAAAACAAGGGAATTACAGTACAAGATGGAAAATATTCTATGAATTCAAAAATTTTGTTTAAATCTTGATTCAGTTCATTTGCATTACTTGTGTTTTGTAAGAGAAGTACAAGACTCTGGAATTAGATTAGAGACGGAAAGACGAAAATAGGCTAATTTTGTTAATTTACTCCCCGAAACTGATTGATTCAGAGAATTAGAGAATATGTCTAAAATTATTGGTTTAATTGTATAAGATATTTATAAATTCTTCATTTTCAGTAGATATTCGCTATCTATATTCCCATCCCATGGATGTATAATATTTCCATTTAAAAAAATTGCATTTCTGTACAGTTTTTAACAAAAATATCCTTCTAAAAACGTCCAATCCTTTATTTAGTTTAATGTCCGTGTCCAATGAGGCGGGTGATATTCAATATCCAACGGGTTGATATGGAGGGTCTTCTACGTAGGTTCTGACCGGTGCGCCAAGAAACACGGCAATTTTTCCAACATCTATTTACTTTTATTTCATATAATATTTAAAAGTCATGAATTTTTGGTACTCCTCTTGTAACTTTACTAGGAAAACAAAGAAATTGCAACAATAAGAAAGAAATAATCATTGAATTTAAAATTTTTGTTCGTATTTCTTCTAAACTATGTGGCCCTTCTTGGTTTTAATATTAGAATTACAAGTGTCTGATCTTAGATTATAGACAGAAAGTCAAAAATGGACCGTTTGTATTACTATACTTCAAGAAATGTTCTTTTTTGGGAAGTTTTGTAAATCTCGGCACATTTTTGACTTTCTCCGAAAGTAGTGTAAGATTTGACTTCTAGAACACCCTCAGGCTATATATTAATTTACAAATAATGGTAATTATTATTCAATGTGTGTATCAAATTAAGGTCTAAATTGTCAGTTAGATTTATTGCGGAACTGTAAGTATGTGTTATGTGTGTAACAAGTTGTTGTTATACAGGGTGATATAAAAAAGCTAGTACATGAAATTAATTACTGGTCGGGAACTCCGCGTGTGGGGTGGCTTGGATTTTGTAAGAAAAGTACTAGATTCTGGAACTAGATTAGACACAGAAAGACGAAAATAGGCTAATTTTGCTAATTTACTCAACAAAACTGATTGATGCGGAGAAGAACGAGAATATGTCTAAGATTATTTTCTTAATTTCATAGGATATTTATAAATTCTTCATTTTCAGTAGATACTCGCTATCTATATTACCATCCCATAAATGAATAATATTTCCATTTAAAAAAATTATATTCCTGTACAGTTTTTAACAAAGATATCCTTCTAAAAACGTCTAATCCTTTATTTAATTTAATGTCCGTGTCCAATGAGGCGGGTAATTTTCAATATTCAAGGAATTGATATGGAGGGTCCTCTAGGTAGGTTCCGACCGGCGCGCCAAGAAACACGGCAATTCTTCCAACATCTTAAATAAATTAAATAAATTAAATAAATTAAATAAATTAAATAAATTAAATAAATTAAATAAATTAAATAAATTAAATAAATTAAATAAATTAAATAAATTAAATAAATTAAATAAATTAAATAAATTAAATAAATTAAATAAATTAAATAAATTAAATAAATTAAATAAATTAAATAAATTAAATAAATTAAATAAATTAAATAAATTAAATAAATTAAATAAATTAAATAAATTAAATAAATTAAATAAATTAAATAAATTAAATAAATTAAATAAATTAAATAAATTAAATAAATTAAATAAATTAAATAAATTAAATAAATTAAATAAATTAAATAAATTAAATAAATTAAATAAATTAAATAAATTAGATAAATTAGATAAATTAGATAAATTAGATAAATTAGATAAATTAGATAAATTAGATAAATTAGATAAATTAGATAAATTAGATAAATTAGATAAATTAGATAAATTAGATAAATTAGATAAATTAGATAAATTAGATAAATTAGATAAATTAGATAAATTAGATAAATTAGATAAATTAGATAAATTAGATAAATTAGATAAATTAGATAAATTAGATAAATTAGATAAATTAGATAAATTAGATAAATTAGATAAATTAGATAAATTAGATAAATTAGATAAATTAGATAAATTAGATAAATTAGATAAATTAGATAAATTAGATAAATTAGATAAATTAGATAAATTAGATAAATTAGATAAATTAGATAAATTAGATAAATTAGATAAATTAGATAAATTAGATAAATTAGATAAATTAGATAAATTAGATAAATTAGATAAATTAGATAAATTAGATAAATTAGATAAATTAGATAAATTAGATAAATTGAATAAATTAAATAAATTAAATAAATTAAATAAATTAAATAAATTAAATAAATTAAATAAATTAAATAAATTAAATAAATTAAATAAATTAAATAAATTAAATAAATTAAATAAATTAAATAAATTAAATTAATTAAATTAATTAAATAAATTAAATAAATTAAATTAATTAAATTAATTAAATAAATTAAATTAATTAAATTAATTAAATTAATTAAATAAATTAAATAAATTAAATAAATTAAATTAATTAAATAAATTAAATAAATTAAATGAATTAAATAAATTAAATAAATTAAATAAATTAAACAAATTAAATAAATTAAATTAAATAAATTAAATAAATTAAATAAATTAAATAAATTGAATAAATTAAATAAATTAAATAAATTAAATAAATTAAATAAATTAAATAAATTAAATAAATTAAATAAATTAAATAAATTAAATAAATTAAATAAATTAAATAAATTAAATAAATTAAATAAATTAAATAAATTAAATAAATTAAATAAATTAAATAAATTAAATAAATTAAATAAATTAAATAAATTAAATAAATTAAATAAATTAAATAAATTAAATAAATTAAATAAATTAAATAAATTAAATAAATTAAATAAATTAAATAAATTAAATAAATTAAATAAATTAAATAAATTAAATAAATTAAATAAATTAAATAAATTAAATAAATTAAATAAATTAAATAAATTAAATAAATTAAATAAATTAAATAAATTAAATAAATTAAATAAATTAAATAAATTAAATAAATTAAATAAATTAAATAAATTAAATAAATTAAATAAATTAAATAAATTAAATAGATTAAATTAAAAAAATAAATTAAATAAATTAAATAAATTAAATAAATTAAATAAATTAAATTAATTAAATAAATTAAATAAATTAAATAAATTAAATAAATTAAATAAATTAAATAAATTAAATAAATTAAATAAATTAAATAAATTAAATAAATTAAATAAATTAAATAAATTAAATAAATTAAATAAATTAAATAAATTAAATAAATTAAATAAATTAAATAAATTAAATAAATTAAATAAATTAAATAAATTAAATAAATTAAATAAATTAAATATTGTAAATAAATTAAATAAATTAAAAACATTAGATAAATTTATTTAATTAATTTATTTAATTTATTAATTTTTTAATTTATTAATTTATTTAATTTATTTAATTTATTTAATTTATTTAATTTATTTAATTTATTTAATTTATTTAATTTATTTAATTTATTTAATTTATTTAATTTATTTAATTTATTTAATTTATTTAATTTATTTAATTTATTTAATTTATTTAATTTATTTAATTTATTTAATTTATTTAATTTATTTAATTTATTTAATTTATTTAATTTATTTAATTTATTTAATTTATTTAATTTATTTAATTTATTTAATTTATTTAATTTATTTAATTTATTTAATTTATTTAATTTATTTAATTTATTTAATTTATTTAATTTATTTAATTTATTTAATTTATTTAATTTATTTAATTTATTTAATTTATTTAATTTATTTAATTTATTTAATTTATTTAATTTATTTAATTTATTTAATTTATTTAATTTATTTAATTTATTTAATTTATTTAATTTATTTAATTTATTTAATTTATTTAATTTATTTAATTTATTTAATTTATTTAATTTATTTAATTTATTTAATTTATTTAATTTATTTAATTTATTTAATTTATTTAATTTATTTAATTTATTTAATTTATTTAATTTATTTAATTTATTTAATTTATTTAATTTATTTAATTTGCTTAATTTATTTAATTTATTTAATTTATTTAATTTATTTAATTTATTTAATTTATTTAATTTATTTAATTTATTTAATTTATTTAATTTATTTAATTTATTTAATTTATTTAATTTATTTAATTTATTTAATTTATTTAATTTATTTAATTTATTTAATTTATTTAATTTATTTAATTTATTTAATTTATTTAATTTATTTAATTTATTTAATTTATTTAATTTATTTAATTTATTTAATTTATTTAATTTATTTAATTTATTTAATTTATTTAATTTATTTAATTTATTTAATTTATTTAATTTATTTAATTTATTTAATTTATTTAATTTATTTAATTTATTTAATTTATTTAATTTATTTAATTTATTTAATTTATTTAATTTATTTAATTTATTTAATTTATTTAGTTTATTTAATTTATTTAGTTTATTTAGTTTATTTAATTTATTTAATTTATTTAATTTATTTAATTTATTTAATTTATTTAATTTATTTAATTTATTTAATTTATTTAATTTATTTAATTTATTTAATTTATTTAATTTATTTGATTTATTTGATTTATTTGATTTATTTGATTTATTTGATTTATTTGATTTATTTGATTTATTTGATTTATTTGATTTATTTGATTTATTTGATTTATTTGATTTATTTGATTTATTTGATTTATTTGATTTATTTGATTTATTTGATTTATTTGATTTATTTGATTTATTTGATTTATTTGATTTATTTGATTTATTTGATTTATTTGATTTATTTGATTTATTTGATTTATTTGATTTATTTGATTTATTTGATTTATTTGATTTATTTGATTTATTTGATTTATTTGATTTATTTGATTTATTTGATTTATTTGATTTATTTGATTTATTTGATTTATTTGATTTATTTGATTTATTTGATTTATTTGATTTATTTGATTTATTTGATTTATTTGATTTATTTAATTTATTTAATTTATTTAATTTATTTAATTTATTTAATTTATTTAATTTATTTAATTTATTTAATTTATTTAATTTATTTAATTTATTTAATTTATTTAATTTATTTATTTTAATTAATTTATTTAATTTATTTAATTTATTTAATTTATTTAATTTATTTAATTTATTTAATTTATTTAATTTATTTAATTTATTTAATTTATTTAATTTATTTAATTTATTTAATTTATTTAATTTATTTAATTTATTTAATTTATTTAATTTATTTAATTTATTTAATTTATTTAATTTATTTAATTTATTTAATTTATTTAATTTATTTAATTTATTTAATTTATTTAATTTATTTAATTTATTTAATTTATTTAATTTATTTAATTTATTTAATTTATTTAATTTATTTAATTTATTTAATTTATTTAATTTATTTAATTTATTTAATTTATTTAATTTATTTAATTTATTTAATTTATTTAATTTATTTAATTTATTTAATTTATTTAATTTATTTAATTTATTTAATTTATTTAATTTATTTAATTTATTTAATTTATTTAATTTATTTAATTTATTTAATTTATTTAGTTTATTTAGTTTATTTAATTTATTTAATTTATTTAATTTATTGTACTTCTAGTTTGTGGGTTTAATTTTTATAATTTCTAATGAATTTCTTCATCACAACGACGAAAACCATTGAAAGTTTTAATTTTCTATTATATCCCGAACGTCGAAATTTTTTTCCCACGCAAGGTGGCCAAGTGACTACTAGGATTTTTGGAGATTTCCAAAATCTCCCAAAATAATGCATTTCTTGAAGTATATAATTACAAACGGTCCATTTTTACCTTTGTGTCTATAATCAAAGAATCTTTTTATTCTAATACAGACACCAAGAAATGTCGCCTACTTAAGATGAAATAAGAATACAAATTTTAAATTCAATGATTATTTCTTATTTTTTTGTTGTAATGTCGTTGTTTTCCTAGTGAAGTTAAAACAGGAGTATTAAAAATACAAAATTTTTAAATATTACATAAAATAATACAAATCATATTCGAGATCTTTTCGTATTTCCCCGAAAAATGGTTTTTGAAAAGTAAATTAACAAAAACGGCCCAATTTTGTCTTTCAATCTCTAATCTCTATTAAAAATCTTGTACTTTTACTACAAAAAGCAAGATATCCTGTAATTTGATTTCAAATAAGGACAAAATGTGTGATTTCATTGATTAATTCGGATTTTGTGATATAAATATCTTGTCTTTCAAAGAAAGTTAGAATAGAAGTGTCGAAAACGCAGCAATCTTAATATGTCAAATTTTAATGGATTATACAAAAATTTATTTACTTCCTGATGTTCTCATATTAACAGATTTTTTTGAAGATTTTCGAAATGTGTCGCTAAACATATAAAATTATATCTCGCACAAATCTTTACATCTCCCGGTTTAAGGAAGGATGCAATGTTACGATTCACAAAAGTTAAATTAGAATTCTAACTGATATTAACATGTTACATTTTTTTAAAAACAATAAAAATGGCCCATTATTGACTTTCAGTCTCTAATCTATGTATAACGTCTTGTAGTTCTCCTACAAAATCCAAGAAATCCATGTACATTGATTCCAAATTAGAACAAAATGTATGACTTCACTGATTATTTCGTATTTTGTGATTTAATCATCTTGTTTTTCTAGAAAAGCTGGTATAGGAGTATCGAAAATGTAGAATATTTAAATAATATACAAAATAATTCCAATAATCTTAGAGATCGTTTCGTATTTCCTTGAATAGTTAATTTCGGGATTGATATTGACACAAACGGCCCATTTTGGACTTTCCGACTTTAGTCTAAAGTTCAGAACCCTGTTCTTCTTCCACAAAAACCAAGAAATGCAAATAAATTTAGTCCAAATTAGCACAAAACTGCTAAATTTAGTGATTATTTCGTATTTTGTGCTGTAATTCTTTTGTTCTCCTAGAAAAGTTATTATAGAAATATCGAAAAGGAAGAAAAAGTTATTATCGAAATATCGAAAAGGCAGGATTTTTTAATATTATACCAAATAAAACAGATAATCTTAGAAATCTTCTCGTATTCCTCTGCGAAATAGGTTTCGGAAAGTAAATTAATACAAATGGCCCATTTTTGTCATTCAGTTTACAATCTAAGTTCAGAATCTTGAAGTTCTAATACAAAGACCAAGAAATGCGACCTAATTTAGTCGAAATAAGAACAAAAACTTTAAATTCTATGATTTTTTCCGTATTTAGAGTTGTAATTTCCTTATTTTCCAAGAGAACTTATAAAGAAGTATCAAAACTGCAAGGCTATTGAATAATATACAAAATCATGCTCTCAATATTAGAGATCTATTCATATTTCAATGAGAAATGGGTTTTAGAACGTAAGTTAGTAAAAACGACCTATTTTGGACTTTCAATCTCTAATCTAAAGTAAATTGTATCCAAATTAGAACAAAATGTCTATATTCAATGATTTCTTCATATTCTTTGCTGTAATCTCATTTTTATCCATTTTTAAGGGAAATACGAATATATTTCAGAGATAACAAGTTTTATTTAGGGTAACATATTAAAAAACCTGCATTTTCGATTCTTTGTAACAAAAGTTATAACAACTTCTCCATTAAAATAAGGAAATACGAGAAAATCATCGAATTTAGGTGATTTATGATTATTTCGAAAGAATTAAGCTCCATTCTTGGTTTTCATAGTAGAAGTACTAAATCCTGAACTTAGATTATAGACAGAAAGTCAAAAAGTGCCATTTGTGGTAACTACCATTCCGAGACATATTTTTCAGGGAAATACGGAAAGATCTTTAAGATAATTATTTTAATTTTCTAAAATATTTGAGAATTCTGCATTTTCGATACTTCTGTAATAATCTTTCTAGGAAAACAAAGGCAATTACAGCGCAGAATTGGAAATAATCATTGAATTCACGTATTTGATTCTAATTTGAACTTATTTTCCATACATTTCTTGGATTTTGAAGTAGAAGTGCAAGATTCTGAACTTAGATTATAGGCAGAAAATCAAAAATGGACCATTTATGTAAATCAACTTCCCAAAATTTATTTTTCAGGAAAATACGATATTATCTCGGAGATTATTGGTTTAGTTTTATAAGAAATTTAAGAATCTTGCACAATCGATATTTCCAGTGGTTTTAGAGATCTTTTCGTATTTCCCTGAAAAATAAGTTTCCGGATGTAAATTATCACACATGGCCCATTTTCGGCTTTAATTCTCCAATCTAAGTTTGCAATCTTTTACTTCTCATAAAAATCCAAGAATTGCTAGTAAGTGGAGTTTAAATTAGAACCAAACATCTAAATTCAATTATTATTTCGTAAATTATTTTACAAAATTAGACCTGTAATTACAGAGATCTTTCCGTATTTTCCTGAAAAATTAGTTTCCGGATGTAAATTATCACAATTAGCCAATTTTCGAATTCCATTCTCCAATCTAAGTTTGGAATCTTGTACTTCTCATATAAAATCCAAGAAATGCTAGTAAGTTAAGTTTAAATTTGAGCCAAACGGCTAAATTCAATGATTATTTCGTATTTCCATATTTTCCTAGTGATGTTATAACGAAAGAATCGAAAATGGGGATTTTTTAGAATACTACTGTTAATAAATCAAATATTCTTGGAGATATTTTCGTATTTCCCTTAAAAATGGATTACAAGGAGATTACGATACAATATACGATGAAATCATAGAATTTAGACTTTTTGTTCCAATTTGAGCTTAATTTACCCTAAACTATTGACTAAATTGGTCGTTCTTTTTATCTTACGCTCCAAAAGCCATTTTTTAGGGAAATATAAATAGATCTCTAAGATAAATAGAATTTTTTTGCATGAAATCTTACATTTTTCATACTTCTTTAATACGTTGTATTGGAAAACTCAATATACTTGCATTTCTTGAAAATGCAGGATTAATTAAATATTATAGAAAAAAATAATAATAATCTTATAGTTCCTTTTGTATTTCCTTGAAAAATAAATTTCGGGATGTAAATTAACCCAAATGGTCCATTTTGAGCTCTCTATCTCTGATCTCAGTTCACAATCTTGTACTTCTACTACAAAAACCAAGAAATGTAAGTATATTGAGTTTTCCAAGACAACGTATAAAGAAGTATCAAAAATGCAAGAGTTCATGCAAAATAATACTACTAATCTTCGAGATCTATTCATATTTCCCTAAAAAATGAGTTTTGAAGCGTAAGTTAATAAAAACGACCCATTTAGTCTAAATTGAGCTCAAATTAGAACGAAAAGTCTAAATTCAATGATTCCTTCGTATTTTGTGCCGTAATCTCCTTGTATTAAATTTTTAAGTCAAATACGAAAATTACTCCAAGCATATTAATTTTATTTAGAGTAGTATTCTAAAAATCCTCCATTTTCGATTCATTCGTTATAATATCTCTAGGAAAATATGGAAATTCGAAATATCCTTTGAATTTAGATGTTTGGCTCTAATTTAAACTCAACTTACCAGCATTTCTTGGATTTTATATGAGAAGTACAAGATTCCAAACTTAGATTGGAGAAGGAGATCCGAAAATGGGCTATTTGTAATAATTTACACCCGGAAACTTATTTTTCAGGGAAATACGGAAAGATCTCTAAAATTCCTGGTCTAATTTTGCAAAATAATTTAGAATCCTTCATTATCAATACTTCTTACTAACTTTTCTGGGAAAACAAGGGAATTACAGTACAAGATGGAAAATATTCTATGAATTCAAAAATTTTGTTTAAATCTTGATTCAGTTCATTTGCATTACTTGTGTTTTGTAAGAGAAGTACAAGACTCTGGAATTAGATTAGAGACGGAAAGACGAAAATAGGCTAATTTTGTTAATTTACTCCCCGAAACTGATTGATTCAGAGAATTAGAGAATATGTCTAAAATTATTGGTTTAATTGTATAAGATATTTATAAATTCTTCATTTTCAGTAGATATTCGCTATCTATATTCCCATCCCATGGATGTATAATATTTCCATTTAAAAAAATTGCATTTCTGTACAGTTTTTAACAAAAATATCCTTCTAAAAACGTCCAATCCTTTATTTAGTTTAATGTCCGTGTCCAATGAGGCGGGTGATATTCAATATCCAACGGGTTGATATGGAGGGTCTTCTACGTAGGTTCTGACCGGTGCGCCAAGAAACACGGCAATTTTTCCAACATTTATTTACTTTTATTTCATATAATATTTAAAAGTCATGAATTTTTGGTACTCCTCTTGTAACTTTACTAGGAAAACAAAGAAATTGCAACAATAAGAAAGAAATAATCATTGAATTTAAAATTTTTGTTCGTATTTCTTCTAAACTATGTGGCCCTTCTTGGTTTTAATATTAGAATTACAAGTGTCTGATCTTAGATTATAGACAGAAAGTCAAAAATGGACCGTTTGTATTACTATACTTCAAGAAATGTTCTTTTTTGGGAAGTTTTGTAAATCTCGGCACATTTTTGACTTTCTCCGAAAGTAGTGTAAGATTTGACTTCTAGAACACCCTCAGGCTATATATTAATTTACAAATAATGGTAATTATTATTCAATGTGTGTATCAAATTAAGGTCTAAATTGTCAGTTAGATTTATTGCGGAACTGTAAGTATGTGTTATGTGTGTAACAAGTTGTTGTTATACAGGGTGATATAAAAAAGCTAGTACATGAAATTAATTACTGGTCGGGAACTCCGCGTGTGGGGTGGCTTGGATTTTGTAAGAAAAGTACTAGATTCTGGAACTAGATTAGACACAGAAAGACGAAAATAGGCTAATTTTGCTAATTTACTCAACAAAACTGATTGATGCGGAGAAGAACGAGAATATGTCTAAGATTATTTTCTTAATTTCATAGGATATTTATAAATTCTTCATTTTCAGTAGATACTCGCTATCTATATTACCATCCCATAAATGAATAATATTTCCATTTAAAAAAATTATATTTCTGTACAGTTTTTAACAAAGATATCCTTCTAAAAACGTCTAATCCTTTATTTAATTTAATGTCCGTGTCCAATGAGGCGGGTAATTTTCAATATTCAAGGAATTGATATGGAGGGTCCTCTAGGTAGGTTCCGAACGGCGCGCCAAGAAACACGGCAATTCTTCCAACATCTTAAATAAATTAAATAAATTAAATAAATTAAATAAATTAAATAAATTAAATAAATTAAATAAATTAAATAAATTAAATAAATTAAATAAATTAAATAAATTAAATAAATTAAATAAATTAAATAAATTAAATAAATTAAATAAATTAAATAAATTAAATAAATTAAATAAATTAAATAAATTAAATAAATTAAATAAATTAAATAAATTAAATAAATTAAATAAATTAAATAAATTAAATAAATTAAATAAATTAAATAAATTAAATAAATTAAATAAATTAAATAAATTAAATAAATTAAATAAATTAAATAAATTAAATAAATTAAATAAATTAAATAAATTAAATAAATTAAATAAATTAAATAAATTAAATAAATTAAATAAATTAAATAAATTAAATAAATTAAATAAATTAAATAAATTAAATAAATTAAATAAATTAAATAAATTAAATAAATTAAATAAATTAAATAAATTAAATAAATTAAATAAATTAAATAAATTAAATAAATTAAATAAATTAAATAAATTAAATAAATTAAATAAATTAAATAAATTAAATAAATTAAATAAATTAAATAAATTAAATAAATTAAATAAATTAAATAAATTAAATAAATTAAATAAATTAAATAAATTAAATAAATTAAATAAATTAAATAAATTAAATAAATTAAATAAATTAAATAAATTAAATAAATTAAATAAATTAAATAAATTAAATAAATTAAATAAATTAAATAAATTAAATAAATTAAATAAATTAAATAAATTAAATAAATTAAATAAATTAAATAAATTAAATAAATTAAATAAATTAAATAAATTAAATAAATTAAATAAATTAAATAAATTAAATAAATTAAATAAATTAAATAAATTAAATAAATTAAATAAATTAAATAAATTAAATAAATTAAATAAATTAAATAAATTAAATAAAATAAATAAATTAAATAAATTAAATAAAATAAATAAATTAAATAAAATAAATAAATTAAATAAATTAAATAAATTAAATAAATTAAATAAATTAAATAAATTAAATAATTTAAATAAATTAAATAAATTAAATAAATTAAATAAATTAAATAAATTAAATAAATTAAATAAATTAAATAAATTAAATAAATTAAATAAATTAAATAAATTAAATAAATTAAATAAATTAAATAAATTAAATAAATTAAATAAATTAAATAAATTAAATAAATTAAATAAATTAAATAAATTAAATAAATTAAATAAATTAAATAAATTAAATAAATTAAATAAATTAAATAAATTAAATAAATTAAATAAATTAAAAAAATTAAAAAAATTAAATAAATTAAAAAAATTAAAAAAATTAAATAAATTAAAAAAATTAAAAAAATTAAATAAATTAAAAAAATTAAATAAATAAATTAAATAAATTAAATAAATTAAATAAATTAAATAAATTAAATAAATTAAATAAATTAAATAAATTAAATAAATTAAATAAATTAAATAAATTAAATAAATTAAATAAATTAAATAAATTAAATAAATTAAATAAATTAAATAAATTAAATAAATTAAATAAATTAAATAAATTAAATAAATTAAATAAATTAAATAAATTAAATAAATTAAATAAATTAAATAAATTAAATAAATTAAATAAATTAAATAAATTAAATAAATTAAATAAATTAAATAAATTAAATAAATTAAATAAATTAAATAAATTAAATAAATTAAATAAATTAAATAAATTAAATAAATTAAATAAAATAAATAAATTAAATAAATTAAATAAATTAAATAAATTAAATAAATTAAATAAATTAAATAAATTAAATAAATTAAATAAATTAAATAAATCAAATAAATCAAATAAATCAAATAAATCAAATAAATCAAATAAATCAAATAAATCAAATAAATCAAATAAATCAAATAAATCAAATAAATCAAATAAATCAAATAAATCAAATAAATCAAATAAATCAAATAAATCAAATAAATCAAATAAATCAAATAAATCAAATAAATCAAATAAATCAAATAAATCAAATAAATCAAATAAATCAAATAAATCAAATAAATCAAATAAATCAAATAAATCAAATAAATCAAATAAATCAAATAAATCAAATAAATCAAATAAATCAAATAAATCAAATAAATCAAATAAATCAAATAAATCAAATAAATCAAATAAATCAAATAAATCAAATAAATCAAATAAATCAAATAAATCAAATAAATCAAATAAATCAAATAAATCAAATAAATCAAATAAATCAAATAAATCAAATAAATCAAATAAATCAAATAAATCAAATAAATTAAATAAATCAAATAAATTAAATAAATCAAATAAATTAAATAAATCAAATAAATCAAATAAATCAAATAAATTAAATAAATTAAATAAATTAAATAAACTAAATAAATTAAATAAACTAAATAAATTAAATAAATTAAATAAATTAAATAAATTAAATAAATTAAATAAATTAAATAAATTAAATAAATTAAATAAATTAAATAAATTAAATAAATTAAATAAATTAAATAAATTAAATAAATTAAATAAATTAAATAAATTAAATAAATTAAATAAATTAAATAAATTAAATAAATTAAATAAATTAAATAAATTAAATAAATTAAATAAATTAAATAAATTAAATAAATTAAATAAATTAAATAAATTAAATAAATTAAATAAATTAAATAAATTAAATAAATTAAATAAATTAAATAAATTAAATAAATTAAATAAATTAAATAAATTAAATAAATTAAATAAATTAAATAAATTAAATAAATTAAATAAATTAAATAAATTAAATAAATTAAATAAATTAAATAAATTAAATAAATTAAATAAATTAAATAAATTAAATAAATTAAATAAATTAAATAAATTAAATAAATTAAATAAATTAAATAAATTAAATAAATTAAATAAATTAAATAAATTAAATAAATTAAATAAATTAAATAAATTAAATAAATTAAATAAATTAAATAAATTAAATAAATTAAATAAATTAAATAAATTAAATAAATTAAATAAATTAAATAAATTAAATAAATTAAATAAATTAAATAAATTAAATAAATTAAATAAATTAAATAAATTAAATAAATTAAATAAATTAAATAAATTAAATAAATTAAATAAATTAAATAAATTAAATAAATTAAATAAATTAAATAAATTAAATAAATTAAATAAATTAAATAAATTAAATAAATTAAATAAATTAAATAAATTAAATAAATTAAATAAATTAAATAAATTAAATAAATTAAATAAATTAAATAAATTAAATAAATTAAATAAATTAAATAAATTAAATAAATTAAATAAATTAAATAAATTAAATAAATTAAATAAATTAAATAAATTAAATAAATTAAATAAATTAAATAAATTAAATAAATTAAATAAATTAAATAAATTAAATAAATTAAATAAATTAAATAAATTAAATAAATTAAATAAATTAAATAAATTAAATAAATTAAATAAATTAAATAAATTAAATAAATTAAATAAATTAAATAAATTAAATAAATTAAATAAATTAAATAAATTAAATAAATTAAATAAATTAAATAAATTAAATAAATTAAATAAATTAAATAAATTAAATAAATTAAATAAATTAAATAAATTAAATAAATTAAATAAATTAAATAAATTAAATAAATTAAATAAATTAAATAAATTAAATAAATTAAATAAATTAAATAAATTAAATAAATTAAATAAATTAAATAAATTAAATAAATTAAATAAATTAAATAAATTAAATAAATTAAATAAATTAAATAAATTAAATAAATTAAATAAATTAAATAAATTAAATAAATTAAATAAATTAAATAAATTAAATAAATTAAATAAATTAAATAAATTAAATAAATTAAATAAATTAAATAAATTAAATAAATTAAATAAATTAAATAAATTAAATAAATTAAATAAATTAAATAAATTAAATAAATTAAATAAATTAAATAAATTAAATAAATTAAATAAATTAAATAAATTAAATAAATTAAATAAATTAAATAAATTAAATAAATTAAATAAATTAAATAAATTAAATAAATTAAATAAATTAAATAAATTAAATAAATTAAATAAATTAAATAAATTAAATAAATTAAATAAATTAAATAAATTAAATAAATTAAATAAATTAAATAAATTAAATAAATTAAATAAATTAAATAAATTAAATAAATTAAATAAATTAAATAAATTAAATAAATTAAATAAATTAAATAAATTAAATAAATTAAATAAATTAAATAAATTAAATAAATTAAATAAATTAAATAAATTAAATAAAATAAATAAATTAAATAAATTAAATAAATTAAATAAAATAAATAAATTAAATAAATTAAATAAATTAAATAAATTAAATAAATTAAATAAATTAAATAAATTAAATAAATTAAATAAATTAAATAAATTAAATAAATTAAATAAATTAAATAAATTAAATAAATTAAATAAATTAAATAAATTAAATAAATTAAATAAATTAAATAAATTAAATAAATTAAATAAATTAAATAAATTAAATAAATTAAATAAATTAAATAAATTAAATAAATTAAATAAATTAAATAAATTAAATAAATTAAATAAATTAAATAAATTAAATAAATTAAATAAATTAAATAAATTAAATAAATTAAATAAATTAAATAAATTAAATAAATTAAATAAATTAAATAAATTAAATAAATTAAATAAATTAAATAAATTAAATAAATTAAATAAAATAAATAAATTAAATAAATTAAATAAATTAAATAAATTAAATAAATTAAATAAATTAAATAAATTAAATAAATTAAATAAATTAAATAAATTAAATAAATTAAATAAATTAAATAAATTAAATAAATTAAATAAATTAAATAAATTAAATAAATTAAATAAATTAAATAAATTAAATAAATTAAATAAATTAAATAAATTAAATAAATTAAATAAATTAAATAAATTAAATAAATTAAATAAATTAAATAAATTAAATAAATTAAATAAATTAAATAAATTAAATAAATTAAATAAATTAAATAAATTAAATAAATTAAATAAATTAAATAAATTAAATAAATTAAATAAATTAAATAAATTAAATAAATTAAATAAATTAAATAAATTAAATAAATTAAATAAATTAAATAAATTAAATAAATTAAATAAATTAAATAAATTAAATAAATTAAATAAATTAAATAAATTAAATAAATTAAATAAATTAAATAAATTAAATAAATTAAATAAATTAAATAAATTAAATAAATTAAATAAATTAAATAAATTAAATAAATTAAATAAATTAAATAAATTAAATAAATTAAATAAATTAAATAAATTAAATAAATTAAATAAATTAAATAAATTAAATAAATTAAATAAATTAAATAAATTAAATAAATTAAATAAATTAAATAAATTAAATAAATTAAATAAATTAAATAAATTAAATAAATTAAATAAATTAAATAAATTAAATAAATTAAATAAATTAAATAAATTAAATAAATTAAATAAATTAAATAAATTAAATAAATTAAATAAATTAAATAAATTAAATTAATTAAATAAATTAAATAAATTAAATTAATTAAATAAATTAAATTAATTAAATAAATTAAATAAATTAAATTAATTAAATAAATTAAATTAATTAAATTAATTAAATTAATTAAATTAATTAAATTAATTAAATTAATTAAATTAATTAAATTAATTAAATTAATTAAATTAATTAAATTAATTAAATTAATTAAATTAATTAAATTAATTAAATTAATTAAATTAATTAAATTAATTAAATAAATTAAATAAATTAAATTAATTAAATAAAATAAATAAATTAAATAAATTAAATAAATTAAATTAATTAAATAAATTAAATTAATTAAATAAATTAAATTAATTAAATAAATTAAATAAATTAAATAAATTAAATAAATTAAATAAATTAAATAAATTAAATTAATTAAATAAATTAAATAAATTAAATTAATTAAATAAATTAAATTAATTAAATAAATTAAATTAATTAAATAAATTAAATTAATTAAATAAATTAAATAAATTAAATAAATTAAATAAATTAAATAAATTAAATAAATTAAATAAATTAAATAAATTAAATAAATTAAATAAATTAAATAAATTAAATAAATTAAATAAATTAAATAAATTAAATAAATTAAATATTGTAAATAAATTAAATAAATTAAAAACATTAGATAAATTTATTTAATTTAATTTATTTAATTTATTAATTTTTTTAATTTATTAATTTTTATAATTTCTAATGAATTTCTTCATCACAACGACGAAAACCATTGAAAGTTTTAATTTTCTATTATATCCCGAACGTCGAAATTTTTTTCCCACGCAAGGTGGCCAAGTGACTACTAGGATTTTTGGAGATTTCCAAAATCTCCCAAAATAATGCATTTCTTGAAGTATATAATTACAAACGTTCCATTTTTACCTTTGTGTCTATAATCAAAGAATCTTTTTATTCTAATACAGACACCAAGAAATATCGCCTACTTAAGATGAAATAAGAATACAAATTTTAAATTCAATGATTATTTCTTATTTTTTTGTTGTAATGTCGTTGTTTTCCTAGTGAAGTTAAAACAGGAGTATTAAAAATACAAAATTTTTAAATATTACATAAAATAATACAAATCATATTCGAGATCTTTTCGTATTTCCCCGAAAAATGGTTTTTGAAAAGTAAATTAACAAAAACGGCCCAATTTTGTCTTTCAATCTCTAATCTCTATTAAAAATCTTGTACTTTTTCTACAAAAAGCAAGATATCCTGTAATTTGATTTCAAATAAGGACAAAATGTGTGATTTCATTGATTAATTCGGATTTTGTGATATAAATATCTTGTCTTTCAAAGAAAGTTAGAATAGAAGTGTCGAAAACGCAGCAATCTTAATATGTCAAATTTTAATGGATTATACAAAAATTTATTTACTTCCTGATGTTCTCATATTAACAGATTTTTTTGAAGATTTTCGAAATGTGTCGCTAAACATATAAAATTAGATCTCGCACAAATCTTTACATCTCCCGGTTTAAGGAAGGATGCAATGTTACGATTCACAAAAGTTAAATTAGAATTCTAACTGATATTAACATGTTACATTTTTTTAAAAACAATAAAAATGGCCCATTATTGACTTTCAGTCTCTAATCTATGTATAACGTCTTGTAGTTCTCCTACAAAATCCAAGAAATCCATGTACATTGATTCCAAATTAGAACAAAATGTATGACTTCACTGATTATTTCGTATTTTGTGATTTAATCATCTTGTTTTTCTAGAAAAGCTGGTATAGGAGTATCGAAAATGTAGAATATTTAAATAATATACAAAATAATTCCAATAATCTTAGAGATCGTTTCGTATTTCCTTGAATAGTTAATTTCGGGATTGATATTGACACAAACGGCCCATTTTGGACTTTCCGACTTTAGTCTAAAGTTCAGAACCCTGTTCTTCTTCCACAAAAACCAAGAAATGCAAATAAATTTAGTCCAAATTAGCACAAAACTGCTAAATTTAGTGATTATTTCGTATTTTGTGCTGTAATTCTTTTGTTCTCCTAGAAAAGTTATTATAGAAATATCGAAAAGGAAGAAAAAGTTATTATCGAAATATCGAAAAGGCAGGATTTTTTAATATTATACCAAATAAAACAGATAATCTTAGAAATCTTCTCGTATTCCTCTGCGAAATAGGTTTCGGAAAGTAAATTAATACAAATGGCCCATTTTTGTCATTCAGTTTACAATCTAAGTTCAGAATCTTGAAGTTCTAATACAAAGACCAAGAAATGCGACCTAATTTAGTCGAAATAAGAACAAAAACTTTAAATTCTATGATTTTTTCCGTATTTAGAGTTGTAATTTCCTTATTTTCCAAGAGAACTTATAAAGAAGTATCAAAACTGCAAGGCTATTGAATAATATACAAAATCATGCTCTCAATATTAGAGATCTATTCATATTTCAATGAGAAATGGGTTTTAGAACGTAAGTTAGTAAAAACGACCTATTTTGGACTTTCAATCTCTAATCTAAAGTAAATTGTATCCAAATTAGAACAAAATGTCTATATTCAATGATTTCTTCATATTCTGTGCTGTAATCTCATTTTTATCCATTTTTAAGGGAAATACGAATATATTTCAGAGATAACAAGTTTTATTTAGGGTAACATATTAAAAAACCTGCATTTTCGATTCTTTGTAACAAAAGTTATAACAACTTCTCCATTAAAATAAGGAAATACGAGAAAATCATCGAATTTAGGTGATTTATGATTATTTCGAAAGAATTAAGCTCCATTCTTGGTTTTCATAGTAGAAGTACTAAATCCTGAACTTAGATTATAGACAGAAAGTCAAAAAGTGCCATTTGTGGTAACTACCATTCCGAGACATATTTTTCAGGGAAATACGGAAAGATCTTTAAGATAATTATTTTAATTTTCTAAAATATTTGAGAATTCTGCATTTTCGATACTTCTGTAATAATCTTTCTAGGAAAACAAAGGCAATTACAGCGCAGAATTGGAAATAATCATTGAATTCACGTATTTGATTCTAATTTGAACTTATTTTCCATACATTTCTTGGATTTTGAAGTAGAAGTGCAAGATTCTGAACTTAGATTATAGGCAGAAAATCAAAAATGGACCATTTATGTAAATCAACTTCCCAAAATTTATTTTTCAGGAAAATACGATATTATCTCGGAGATTATTGGTTTAGTTTTATAAGAAATTTAAGAATCTTGCACAATCGATATTTCCAGTGGTTTTAGAGATCTTTTCGTATTTCCCTGAAAAATAAGTTTCCGGATGTAAATTATCACACATGGCCCATTTTCGGCTTTAATTCTCCAATCTAAGTTTGCAATCTTTTACTTCTCATAAAAATCCAAGAATTGCTAGTAAGTGGAGTTTAAATTAGAACCAAACATCTAAATTCAATTATTATTTCGTAAATTATTTTACAAAATTAGACCTGTAATTACAGAGATCTTTCCGTATTTTCCTGAAAAATTAGTTTCCGGATGTAAATTATCACAATTAGCCAATTTTCGAATTCCATTCTCCAATCTAAGTTTGGAATCTTGTACTTCTCATATAAAATCCAAGAAATGCTAGTAAGTTAAGTTTAAATTTGAGCCAAACGGCTAAATTCAATGATTATTTCGTATTTCCATATTTTCCTAGTGATGTTATAACGAAAGAATCGAAAATGGGGATTTTTTAGAATACTACTGTTAATAAATCAAATATTCTTGGAGATATTTTCGTATTTCCCTTAAAAATGGATTACAAGGAGATTACGATACAATATACGATGAAATCATAGAATTTAGACTTTTTGTTCCAATTTGAGCTTAATTTACCCTAAACTATTGACTAAATTGGTCGTTCTTTTTATCTTACGCTCCAAAAGCCATTTTTTAGGGAAATATAAATAGATCTCTAAGATAAATAGAATTTTTTTGCATGAAATCTTACATTTTTCATACTTCTTTAATACGTTGTATTGGAAAACTCAATATACTTGCATTTCTTGAAAATGCAGGATTAATTAAATATTATAGAAAAAAATAATAATAATCTTATAGTTCCTTTTGTATTTCCTTGAAAAATAAATTTCGGGATGTAAATTAACCCAAATGGTCCATTTTGAGCTCTCTATCTCTGATCTCAGTTCACAATCTTGTACTTCTACTACAAAAACCAAGAAATGTAAGTATATTGAGTTTTCCAAGACAACGTATAAAGAAGTATCAAAAATGCAAGAGTTCATGCAAAATAATACTACTAATCTTCGAGATCTATTCATATTTCCCTAAAAAATGAGTTTTGAAGCGTAAGTTAATAAAAACGAACCATTTAGTCTAAATTGAGCTCAAATTAGAACGAAAAGTCTAAATTCAATGATTCCTTCGTATTTTGTGCCGTAATCTCCTTGTATTCCATTTTTAAGGCAAATACGAAAATTACTCCAAGCATATTAATTTTATTTAGAGTAGTATTCTAAAAATCCTCCATTTTCGATTCATTCATTATAATATCTCTAGGAAAATATGGAAATTCGAAATATCCTTTGAATTTAGATGTTTGGCTCTAATTTAAACTCAACTTACCAGCATTTCTTGGATTTTATATGAGAAGTACAAGATTCCAAACTTAGATTGGAGAAGGAGATCCGAAAATGGGCTATTTGTAATAATTTACAACCGGAAACTTATTTTTCAGGGAAATACGGAAAGATCTCTAAAATTCCTGGTCTAATTTTGCAAAATAATTTAGAATCCTTCATTATCAATACTTCTTACTAACTTTTCTGGGAAAACAAGGGAATTACAGTACAAGATGGAAAATATTTTATGAATTCAAAAATTTTGTTTAAATCTTGATTCAGTTCATTTGCATTACTTGTGTTTTGTAAGAGAAGTACAAGACTCTGGAATTAGATTAGAGACGGAAAGACGAAAATAGGCTAATTTTGTTAATTTACTCCCCGAAACTGATTGATTCAGAGAATTAGAGAATATGTCTAAAATTATTGGTTTAATTGTATAAGATATTTATAAATTCTTCATTTTCAGTAGATATTCGCTATCTATATTCCCATCCCATGGATGTATAATATTTCCATTTAAAAAAATTGCATTTCTGTACAGTTTTTAACAAAAATATCCTTCTAAAAACGTCCAATCCTTTATTTAGTTTAATGTCCGTGTCCAATGAGGCGGGTGATATTCAATATCCAACGGGTTGATATGGAGGGTCTTCTACGTAGGTTCTGACCGGTGCGCCAAGAAACACGGCAATTTTTCCAACATTTATTTACTTTTATTTCATATAATATTTAAAAGTCATGAATTTTTGGTACTCCTCTTGTAACTTTACTAGGAAAACAAAGAAATTGCAACAATAAGAAAGAAATAATCATTGAATTTAAAATTTTTGTTCGTATTTCTTCTAAACTATGTGGCCCTTCTTGGTTTTAATATTAGAATTACAAGTGTCTGATCTTAGATTATAGACAGAAAGTCAAAAATGGACCGTTTGTATTACTATACTTCAAGAAATGTTCTTTTTTGGGAAGTTTTGTAAATCTCGGCACATTTTTGACTTTCTCCGAAAGTAGTGTAAGATTTGACTTCTAGAACACCCTCAGGCTATATATTAATTTACAAATAATGGTAATTATTATTCAATGTGTGTATCAAATTAAGGTCTAAATTGTCAGTTAGATTTATTGCGGAACTGTAAGTATGTGTTATGTGTGTAACAAGTTGTTGTTATACAGGGTGATATAAAAAAGCTAGTACATGAAATTAATTACTGGTCGGGAACTCCGCGTGTGGGGTGGCTTGGATTTTGTAAGAAAAGTACTAGATTCTGGAACTAGATTAGACACAGAAAGACGAAAATAGGCTAATTTTGCTAATTTACTCAACAAAACTGATTGATGCGGAGAAGAACGAGAATATGTCTAAGATTATTTTCTTAATTTCATAGGATATTTATAAATTCTTCATTTTCAGTAGATACTCGCTATCTATATTACCATCCCATAAATGAATAATATTTCCATTTAAAAAAATTTTATTTCTGTACAGTTTTTAACAAAGATATCCTTCTAAAAACGTCTAATCCTTTATTTAATTTAATGTCCGTGTCCAATGAGGCGGGTAATTTTCAATATTCAAGGAATTGATATGGAGGGTCCTCTAGGTAGGTTCCGACCGGCGCGCCAAGAAACACGGCAATTCTTCCAACATCTTAAATAAATTAAATAAATTAAATAAATTAAATAAATTAAATAAATTAAATAAATTAAATAAATTAAATAAATTAAATAAATTAAATAAATTAAATAAATTAAATAAATTAAATAAATTAAATAAATTAAATAAATTAAATAAGTTAAATAAGTTAAATAAGTTAAATAAGTTAAATAAGTTAAATAAGTTAAATAAGTTAAATAAGTTAAATAAATTAAATAAATTAAATAAATTAAATAAATTAAATAAATTAAATAAATTAAATAAATTAAATAAATTAAATAAATTAAATAAATTAAATAAATTAAATAAATTAAATAAATTAAATAAATTAAATAAATTAAATAAATTAAATAAATTAAATAAATTAAATAAATTAAATAAATTAAATAAATTAAATAAATTAAATAAATTAAATAAATTAAATAAATTAAATAAATTAAATAAATTAAATAAATTAAATAAATTAAATAAATTAAATAAATTAAATAAATTAAATAAATTAAATAAATTAAATAAATTAAATAAATTAAATAAATTAAATAAATTAAATAAATTAAATAAATTAAATAAATTAAATAAATTAAATAAATTAAATAAATTAAATAAATTAAATAAATTAAATAAATTAAATAAATTAAATAAATTAAATAAATTAAATAAATTAAATAAATTAAATAAATTAAATAAATTAAATAAATTAAATAAATTAAATAAATTAAATAAATTAAATAAATTAAATAAATTAAATAAATTAAATAAATTAAATAAATTAAATTAATTAAATAAATTAAATAAATTAAATAAATTAAATAAATTAAATAAATTAAATAAATTAAATAAATTAAATAAATTAAATAAATTAAATAAATTAAATAAATTAAATAAATTAAATAAATTAAATAAATTAAATAAATTAAATAAATTAAATAAATTAAATAAATTAAATAAATTAAATAAATTAAATAAATTAAATAAATTAAATAAATTAAATAAATTAAATAAATTAAATAAATTAAATAAATTAAATAAATTAAATAAATTAAATAAATTAAATAAATTAAATAAATTAAAAAAATTAAATAAATTAAATAAATTAAAAAAATTAAATAAATTAAATAAATTAAATAAATTAAATAAATTAAATAAATTAAATAAATTAAATAAATTAAATAAATTAAATAAATTAAATAAATTAAATAAATTAAATAAATTAAATAAATTAAATAAATTAAATAAATTAAATAAATTAAATAAATTAAATAAATTAAATAAATTAAATAAATTAAATAAATTAAATAAATTAAATAAATTAAATAAATTAAATAAATTAAATAAATTAAAAAAATTAAATAAATTAAATAAATTAAAAAAATTAAAAAAATTAAAAAATTAAAAAAATTAAATAAATTAAATAAATTAAATAAATTAAATAAATTAAATAAATTAAATAAATTAAATAAATTAAATAAATTAAATAAATTAAATAAATTAAATAAATTAAATAAATTAAATAAATTAAATAAATTAAATAAATTAAATAAATTAAATAAATTAAATAAATTAAATAAATTAAATAAATTAAATAAATTAAATAAATTAAATAAATTAAATAAATTAAATAAATTAAATAAATTAAATAAATTAAATAAATTAAATAAATTAAATAAATTAAATAAATTAAATAAATTAAATAAATTAAATAAATTAAATAAATTAAATAAATTAAATAAATTAAATAAATTAAATAAATTAAATAAATTAAATAAATTAAATAAATTAAATAAATTAAATAAATTAAATAAATTAAATAAATTAAATAAATTAAATAAATTAAATAAATTAAATAAATTAAATTAATTAAATTAATTAAATTAATTAAATTAATTAAATAAATTAAATAAATTAAATAAATTAAATAAATTAAATAAATTAAATAAATTAAATTAATTAAATTAATTAAATTAATTAAATTAATTAAATTAATTAAATTAATTAAATTAATTAAATTAATTAAATTAATTAAATTAATTAAATTAATTAAATTAATTAAATTAATTAAATTAATTAAATTAATCAAATTAATTAAATTAATTAAATTAATTAAATTAATTAAATTAATTAAATTAATTAAATTAATTAAATTAATTAAATTAATTAAATTAATTAAATTAATTAAATAAATTAAATAAATTAAATGAATTAAATAAATTAAATGAATTAAATAAATTAAATAAATTAAATAAATTAAATAAATTAAATAAATTAAATAAATTAAATAAATTAAATTAAATAAATTAAATAAATTAAATAAATTAAATAAATTAAATAAATTAAATAAATTAAATAAATTAAATAAATTAAATAAATTAAATAAATTAAATAAATTAAATAAATTAAATAAATTAAATAAATTGAATAAATTAAATAAATTAAATAAATTAAATAAATTAAATAAATTAAATAAATTAAATAAATTAAATAAATTAAATAAATTAAATAAATTAAATAAATTAAATAAATTAAATAAATTAAATAAATTAAATAAATTAAATAAATTAAATAAATTAAATAAATTAAATAAATTAAATAAATTAAATAAATTAAATAAATTAAATAAATTAAATAAATTAAATAAATTAAATAAATTAAATAAATTAAATAAATTAAATAAATTAAATAAATTAAATAAATTAAATAAATTAAATAAATTAAATAAATTAAATAAATTAAATAAATTAAATAAATTAAATAAATTAAATAAATTAAATTAAATAAATAAATTAAATAAATTAAATAAATTAAATAAATTAAATTAATTAAATAAATTAAATAAATTAAATAAATTAAATAAATTAAATAAATTAAATAAATTAAATAAATTAAATAAATTAAATAAATTAAATAAATTAAATAAATTAAATAAATTAAATAAATTTAATAAATTAAATAAATTAAATAAATTAAATAAATTAAATAAATTAAATAAATTAAATAAATTAAATAAATTAAATAAATTAAATAAATTAAATAAATTAAATAAATTAAATATTGTAAATAAATTAAATAAATTAAAAACATTGGATAAATTTATTTAATTTAATTTATTTAATTTATTAATTTTTTTAATTTATTAATTTATTTAATTTATTTAATTTATTTAATTTATTTAATTTATTTAATTTATTTAATTTATTTAATTTATTTAATTTATTTAATTTATTTAATTTATTTAATTTATTTAATTTATTTAATTTATTTAATTTATTTAATTTATTTAATTTATTTAATTTATTTAATTTATTTAATTTATTTAATTTATTTAATTTATTTAATTTATTTAATTTATTTAATTTATTTAATTTATTTAATTTATTTAATTTATTTAATTTATTTAATTTATTTAATTTATTTAATTTATTTAATTTATTTAATTTATTTAATTTATTTAATTTATTTAATTTATTTAATTTATTTAATTTATTTAATTTATTTAATTTATTTAATTTATTTAATTTATTTAATTTATTTAATTTATTTAATTTATTTAATTTATTTAATTTATTTAATTTATTTAATTTATTTAATTTATTTAATTTATTTAATTTATTTAATTTATTTAATTTATTTAATTTATTTAATTTATTTAATTTATTTAATTTATTTAATTTATTTAATTTATTTAATTTATTTAATTTATTTAATTTATTTAATTTATTTAATTTATTTAATTTATTTAATTTATTTAATTTATTTAATTTATTTAATTTATTTAATTTATTTAATTTATTTAATTTATTTAATTTATTTAATTTATTTAATTTATTTAATTTATTTAATTTATTTAATTTATTTAATTTATTTAATTTATTTAATTTATTTAATTTATTTAATTTATTTAATTTATTTAATTTATTTAATTTATTTAATTTATTTAATTTATTTAATTTATTTAATTTATTTAATTTATTTAATTTATTTAATTTATTTAATTTATTTAATTTATTTAATTTATTTAATTTATTTAATTTATTTAATTTATTTAATTTATTTAATTTATTTAATTTATTTAATTTATTTAATTTATTTAATTTATTTAATTTATTTAATTTATTTAATTTATTTAATTTATTTAATTTATTTAATTTATTTAATTTATTTAATTTATTTAATTTATTTAATTTATTTAATTTATTTAATTTATTTAATTTATTTAATTTATTTAATTTATTTAATTTATTTAATTTATTTAATTTATTTAATTTATTTAATTTATTTAATTTATTTAATTTATTTAATTTATTTAATTTATTTAATTTATTTAATTTATTTAATTTATTTAATTTATTTAATTTATTTAATTTATTTAATTTATTTAATTTATTTAATTTATTTAATTTATTTAATTTATTTAATTTATTTAATTTATTTAATTTATTTAATTTATTTAATTTATTTAATTTATTTAATTTATTTATGTTATTTAATTTATTTAATTTATTTAATTTATTTATGTTATTTAATTTATTTAATTTATTTAATTTATTTATGTTATTTAATTTATTTAATTTATTTAATTTATTTATGTTATTTAATTTATTTAATTTATTTAATTTATTTATGTTATTTAATTTATTTAATTTATTTATGTTATTTAATTTATTTAATTTATTTAATTTATTTATGTTATTTAATTTATTTAATTTATTTAATTTATTTATGTTATTTAATTTATTTAATTTATTTAATTTATTTATGTTATTTAATTTATTTAATTTATTTATGTTATTTAATTTATTTAATTTATTTATGTTATTTAATTTATTTAATTTATTTAATTTATTTATGTTATTTAATTTATTTAATTTATTTAATTTATTTATGTTATTTAATTTATTTAATTTATTTAATTTATTTATGTTATTTAATTTATTTAATTTATTTAATTTATTTATGTTATTTAATTTATTTAATTTATTTAATTTATTTAATTTATTTATGTTATTTAATTTATTTAATTTATTTAATTTATTTAATTTATTTAATTTATTTAATTTATTTAATTTATTTAATTTATTTAATTTATTTAATTTATTTAATTTATTTAATTTATTTAATTTATTTAATTTATTTAATTTATTTAATTTATTTAATTTATTTAATTTATTTAATTTATTTAATTTATTTAATTTATTTAATTTATTTAATTTATTTAATTTATTTAATTTATTTAATTTATTTAATTTATTTAATTTATTTAATTTATTTAATTTATTTAATTTATTTAATTTATTTAATTTATTTAATTTATTTAATTTATTTAATTTATTTAATTTATTTAATTTATTTAATTTATTTAATTTATTTAATTTATTTAATTTATTTAATTTATTTAATTTATTTAATTTATTTAATTTATTTAATTTATTTAATTTATTTAATTTATTTAATTTATTTAATTTATTTGATTTATTTAATTTATTTAATTTATTTAATTTATTTAATTTATTTAATTTATTTAATTTATTTAATTTATTTAATTTATTTAATTTATTTAGTTTATTTAATTTATTGTACTTCTAGTTTGTGGGTTTAATTTTTATAATTTCTAATGAATTTCTTCATCACAACGACGAAAACCATTGATAGTTTTAATTTTCTATTATATCCCGAACGTCGAAATTTTTTTCCCACGCAAGGTGGCCAAGTGACTACTAGGATTTTTATAGATTTCCAAAATCTCCCAAAATAATGCATTTCTTGAAGTATATAATTACAAACGGTCCATTTTTACCTTTGTGTCTATAATCAAAGAATCTTTTTATTCTAATACAGACACCAAGAAATGTCGCCTACTTAAGATGAAATAAGAATACAAATTTTAAATTCAATGATTATTTCTTATTTTTTTGTTGTAATGTCGTTGTTTTCCTAGTGAAGTTAAAACAGGAGTATTAAAAATACAAAATTTTTAAATATTACATAAAATAATACAAATCATATTCGAGATCTTTTCGTATTTCCCCGAAAAATGGTTTTTGAAAAGTAAATTAACAAAAACGGCCCAATTTTGTCTTTCAATCTCTAATCTCTATTAAAAATCTTGTACTTTTACTACAAAAAGCAATGCAACCTGTAATTTGATTTCAAATAAGGACAAAATGTGTGATTTCATTGATTAATTCGGATTTTGTGATATAAATATCTTGTCTTTCAAAGAAAGTTAGAATAGAAGTGTCGAAAACGCAGCAATCTTAATATGTCAAATTTTAATGGATTATACAAAAATTTATTTACTTCCTGATGTTCTCATATTAACAGATTTTTTTGAAGATTTTCGAAATGTGTCGCTAAACATATAAAATTAGATCTCGCACAATACTTTACATCTCCCGGTTTAAGGAAGGATGCAAAGTTACGATTCACAAAAGTTAAATTAGAATTCTAACTGATATTAACATGTTACATTTTTTTAAAAACAATAAAAATGGCCCATTATTGACTTTCAGTCTCTAATCTATGTATAACGTCTTGTAGTTCTCCTACAAAATCCAAGAAATCCATGTACATTGATTCCAAATTAGAACAAAATGTATGACTTCACTGATTATTTCGTATTTTGTGATTTAATCATCTTGTTTTTCTAGAAAAGCTGGTATAGGAGTATCGAAAATGTAGAATATTTAAATAATATACAAAATAATTCCAATAATCTTAGAGATCGTTTCGTATTTCCTTGAATAGTTAATTTCGGGATTGATATTGACACAAACGGCCCATTTTGGACTTTCCGACTTTAGTCTAAAGTTCAGAACCCTGTTCTTCTTCCACAAAAACCAAGAAATGCAAATAAATTTAGTCCAAATTAGCACAAAACTGCTAAATTTAGTGATTATTTCGTATTTTGTGCTGTAATTCTTTTGTTCTCCTAGAAAAGTTATTATAGAAATATCGAAAAGGAAGAAAAAGTTATTATCGAAATATCGAAAAGGCAGGATTTTTTAATATTATACCAAATAAAACAGATAATCTTAGAAATCTTCTCGTATTCCTCTGCGAAATAGGTTTCGGAAAGTAAATTAATACAAATGGCCCATTTTTGTCATTCAGTTTATAATCTAAGTTCAGAATCTTGAAGTTCTAATACAAAGACCAAGAAATGCGACCTAATTTAGTCGAAATAAGAACAAAAACTTTAAATTCTATGATTTTTTCCGTATTTAGAGTTGTAATTTCCTTATTTTCCAAGAGAACTTATAAAGAAGTATCAAAACTGCAAGGCTATTGAATAATATACAAAATCATGCTCTCAATATTAGAGATCTATTCATATTTCAATGAGAAATGGGTTTTAGAACGTCAGTTAGTAAAAACGACCTATTTTGGACTTTCAATCTCTAATCTAAAGTAAATTGTATCCAAATTAGAACAAAATGTTTATATTCAATGATTTCTTCATATTCTGTGCTGTAATCTCATTTTTATCCATTTTTAAGGGAAATACGAATATATTTCAGAGATAACAAGTTTTATTTAGGGTAACATATTAAAAAACCTGCATTTTCGATTCTTTGTAACAAAAGTTATAACAACTTCTCCATTAAAATAAGGAAATACGAGAAAATCATCGAATTTAGGTGATTTATGATTATTTCGAAAGAATTAAGCTCCATTCTTGGTTTTCATAGTAGAAGTACTAAATCCTGAACTTAGATTATAGACAGAAAGTCAAAAAGTGCCATTTGTGGTAACTACCATTCCGAGACATATTTTTCAGGGAAATACGGAAAGATCTTTAAGATAATTATTTTAATTTTCTAAAATATTTGAGAATTCTGCATTTTCGATACTTCTGTAATAATCTTTCTAGGAAAACAAAGGCAATTACAGCGCAGAATTGGAAATAATCATTGAATTCACGTATTTGATTCTAATTTGAACTTATTTTCCATACATTTCTTGGATTTTGAAGTAGAAGTGCAAGATTCTGAACTTAGATTATAGGCAGAAAATCAAAAATGGACCATTTATGTAAATCAACTTCCCAAAATTTATTTTTCAGGAAAATACGATATTATCTCGGAGATTATTGGTTTAGTTTTATAAGAAATTTAAGAATCTTGCACAATCGATATTTCCAGTGGTTTTAGAGATCTTTTCGTATTTCCCTGAAAAATAAGTTTCCGGATGTAAATTATCACACATGGCCCATTTTCGGCTTTAATTCTCCAATCTAAGTTTGCAATCTTTTACTTCTCATAAAAATCCAAGAATTGCTAGTAAGTGGAGTTTAAATTAGAACCAAACATCTAAATTCAATTATTATTTCGTAAATTATTTTACAAAATTAGACCTGTAATTACAGAGATCTTTCCGTATTTTCCTGAAAAATTAGTTTCCGGATGTAAATTATCACAATTAGCCAATTTTCGAATTCCATTCTCCAATCTAAGTTTGGAATCTTGTACTTCTCATATAAAATCCAAGAAATGCTAGTAAGTTAAGTTTAAATTTGAGCCAAACGGCTAAATTCAATGATTATTTCGTATTTCCATATTTTCCTAGTGATGTTATAACGAAAGAATCGAAAATGGGGATTTTTTAGAATACTACTGTTAATAAATCAAATATTCTTGGAGATATTTTCGTATTTCCCTTAAAAATGGATTACACGGAGATTACGATACAATATACGATGAAATCATAGAATTTAGACTTTTTGTTCCAATTTGAGCTTAATTTACCCTAAACTATTGACTAAATTGGTCGTTCTTTTTATCTTACGCTCCAAAAGCCATTTTTTAGGGAAATATAAATAGATCTCTAAGATAAATAGAATTTTTTTGCATGAAATCTTACATTTTTCATACTTCTTTAATACGTTGTATTGGAAAACTCAATATACTTGCATTTCTTGAAAATGCAGGATTAATTAAATATTATAGAAAAAAATAATAATAATCTTATAGTTCCTTTTGTATTTCCTTGAAAAATAAATTTCGGGATGTAAATTAACCCAAATGGTCCATTTTGAGCTCTCCATCTCTGATCTCAGTTCACAATCTTGTACTTCTACTACAAAAACCAAGAAATGTAAGTATATTGAGTTTTCCAAGACAACGTATAAAGAAGTATCAAAAATGCAAGAGTTCATGCAAAATAATACTACTAATCTTCGAGATCTAATCATATTTCCCTAAAAAATGAGTTTTGAAGCGTAAGTTAATAAAAACGACCCATTTAGTCTAAATTGAGCTCAAATTAGAACGAAAAGTCTAAATTCAATGATTCCTTCGTATTTTGTGCCGTAATCTCCTTGTATTCCATTTTTAAGGCAAATACGAAAATTACTCCAAGCATATTAATTTTATTTAGAGTAGTATTCTAAAAATCCTCCATTTTCGATTCATTCGTTATAATATCTCTAGGAAAATATGGAAATTCGAAATATCCTTTGAATTTAGATGTTTGGCTCTAATTTAAACTCAACTTACCAGCATTTCTTGGATTTTATATGAGAAGTACAAGATTCCAAACTTAGATTGGAGAAGGAGATCCGAAAATGGGCTATTTGTAATAATTTACACCCGGAAACTTATTTTTCAGGGAAATACGGAAAGATCTCTAAAATTCCTGGTCTAATTTTGCAAAATAATTTAGAATCCTTCATTATCAATACTTCTTACTAACTTTTCTGGGAAAACAAGGGAATTACAGTACAAGATGGAAAATATTCTATGAATTCAAAAATTTTGTTTAAATCTTGATTCAGTTCATTTGCATTACTTGTGTTTTGTAAGAGAAGTACAAGACTCTGGAATTAGATTAGAGACGGAAAGACGAAAATAGGCTAATTTTGTTAATTTACTCCCCGAAACTGATTGATTCAGAGAATTAGAGAATATGTCTAAAATTATTGGTTTAATTGTATAAGATATTTATAAATTCTTCATTTTCAGTAGATATTCGCTATCTATATTCCCATCCCATGGATGTATAATATTTCCATTTAAAAAAATTGCATTTCTGTACAGTTTTTAACAAAAATATCCTTCTAAAAACGTCCAATCCTTTATTTAGTTTAATGTCCGTGTCCAATGAGGCGGGTGATATTCAATATCCAACGGGTTGATATGGAGGGTCTTCTACGTAGGTTCTGACCGGTGCGCCAAGAAACACGGCAATTTTTCCAACATCTATTTACTTTTATTTCATATAATATTTAAAAGTCATGAATTTTTGGTACTCCTCTTGTAACTTTACTAGGAAAACAAAGAAATTGCAACAATAAGAAAGAAATAATCATTGAATTTAAAATTTTTGTTCGTATTTCTTCTAAACTATGTGGCCCTTCTTGGTTTTAATATTAGAATTACAAGTGTCTGATCTTAGATTATAGACAGAAAGTCAAAAATGGACCGTTTGTATTACTATACTTCAAGAAATGTTCTTTTTTGGGAAGTTTTGTAAATCTCGGCACATTTTTGACTTTCTCCGAAAGTAGTGTAAGATTTGACTTCTAGAACACCCTCAGGCTATATATTAATTTACAAATAATGGTAATTATTATTCAATGTGTGTATCAAATTAAGGTCTAAATTGTCAGTTAGATTTATTGCGGAACTGTAAGTATGTGTTATGTGTGTAACAAGTTGTTGTTATACAGGGTGATATAAAAAAGCTAGTACATGAAATTAATTACTGGTCGGGAACTCCGCGTGTGGGGTGGCTTGGATTTTGTAAGAAAAGTACTAGATTCTGGAACTAGATTAGACACAGAAAGACGAAAATAGGCTAATTTTGCTAATTTACTCAACAAAACTGATTGATGCGGAGAAGAACGAGAATATGTCTAAGATTATTTTCTTAATTTCATAGGATATTTATAAATTCTTCATTTTCAGTAGATACTCGCTATCTATATTACCATCCCATAAATGAATAATATTTCCATTTAAAAAAATTATATTTCTGTACAGTTTTTAACAAAGATATCCTTCTAAAAACGTCTAATCCTTTATTTAATTTAATGTCCGTGTCCAATGAGGCGGGTAATTTTCAATATTCAAGGAATTGATATGGAGGGTCCTCTAGGTAGGTTCCGACCGGCGCGCCAAGAAACACGGCAATTCTTCCAACATCTTAAATAAATTAAATAAATTAAATAAATTAAATAAATTAAATAAATTAAATAAATTAAATAAGTTAAATAAGTTAAATAAATTAAAAAATTAAATAAATTAAATAAATTAAATAAATTAAATAAATTAAATAAATTAAATAAATTAAATAAATTAAATAAATTAAATAAATTAAATAAATTAAATAAATTAAATAAATTAAATAAATTAAATAAATTAAATAAATTAAATAAATTAAATAAATTAAATAAATTAAATAAATTAAATAAATTAAATAAATTAAATAAATTAAATAAATTAAATAAATTAAATAAATTAAATAAATTAAATAAATTAAATAAATTAAATAAATTAAATAAATTAAATAAATTAAATAAATTAAATAAATTAAATAAATTAAATAAATTAAATAAATTAAATAAATTAAATAAATTAAATAAATTAAATAAATTAAATAAATTAAATAAATTAAATAAATTAAATAAATTAAATAAATTAAATAAATTAAATAAATTAAATAAATTAAATAAATTAAATAAATTAAATAAATTAAATAAATTAAATAAATTAAATAAATTAAATAAATTAAATAAATTAAATAAATTAAATAAATTAAATAAATTAAATAAATTAAATAAATTAAATAAATTAAATAAATTAAATAAATTAAATAAATTAAATAAATTAAATAAATTAAATAAATTAAATAAATTAAATAAATTAAATAAATTAAATAAATTAAATAAATTAAATAAATTAAATAAATTAAATAAATTAAATAAATTAAATAAATTAAATAAATTAAATAAATTAAATAAATTAAATAAATTAAATAAATTAAATAAATTAAATAAATTAAATAAATTAAATAAATTAAATAAATTAAATAAATTAAATAAATTAAATAAATTAAATAAATTAAATAAATTAAATAAATTAAATAAATTAAATAAATTAAATAAATTAAATAAATTAAATAAATTAAATAAATTAAATAAATTAAATAAATTAAATAAATTAAATAAATTAAATAAATTAAATAAATTAAATAAATTAAATAAATTAAATAAATTAAATAAATTAAATAAATTAAATAAATTAAATAAATTAAATAAATTAAATAAATTAAATAAATTAAATAAATTAAATAAATTAAATAAATTAAATAAATTAAATAAATTAAATAAATTAAATAAATTAAATAAATTAAATAAATTAAATAAATTAAATAAATTAAGCAAATTAAATAAATTAAATAAATTAAATAAATTAAATAAATTAAATAAATTAAATAAATTAAATAAATTAAATAAATTAAATAAATTAAATAAATTAAATAAATTAAATAAATTAAATAAATTAAATAAATTAAATAAATTAAATAAATTAAAAAAATTAAAAAAATTAAAAAAATTAAAAAAATTAAAAAAATTAAAAAAATTAAAAAAATTAAAAAAATTAAAAAAATTAAAAAAATTAAAAAAATTAAAAAAATTAAAAAAATTAAATAAATTAAATAAATTAAATAAATTAAATAAATTAAATAAATTAAATAAATTAAATAAATTAAATAAATTAAATAAATTAAATAAATTAAATAAATTAAATAAATTAAATAAATTAAATAAATTAAATAAATTAAATAAATTAAATAAATTAAATAAATTAAATAAATTAAATAAATTAAATAAATTAAATAAATTAAATAAATTAAATTAATTAAATAAATTAAATTAATTAAATTAATTAAATAAATTAAATTAATTAAATAAATTAAATTAATTAAATAAATTAAATTAATTAAATTAATTAAATAAATTAAATAAATTAAATAAATTAAATTAATTAAATTAATTAAATTAATTAAATTAATTAAATAAATTAAATAAATTAAATAAATTAAATTAATTAAATAAATTAAATAAATTAAATAAATTAAATAAATTAAATAAATTAAATAAATTAAATAAATTAAATAAATTAAATTAAATAAATTAAATAAATTAAATAAATTAAATAAATTAAATAAATTGAATAAATTAAATAAATTAAATAAATTAAATAAATTAAATAAATTAAATAAATTAAATAAATTAAATAAATTAAATAAATTAAATAAATTAAATAAATTAAATAAATTAAATAAATTAAATAAATTAAATAAATTAAATAAATTAAATAAATTAAATAAATTAAATAAATTAAATAAATTAAATAAATTAAATAAATTAAATAAATTAAATAAATTAAATAAATTAAATAAATTAAATAAATTAAATAAATTAAATAAATTAAATAAATTAAATAAATTAAATAAATTAAATAAATTAAATAAATTAAATAAATTAAATAAATTAAATAAATTAAATAAATTAAATAAATTAAATAAATTAAATAAATTAAATAAATTAAATAAATTAAATAAATTAAATAAATTAAATAAATTAAATAAATTAAATAAATTAAATAAATTAAATAAATTAAATAAATTAAATAAATTAAATTAAATAAATAAATTAAATAAATTAAATAAATTAAATAAATTAAATAAATTAAATAAATTAAATAAATTAAATTAATTAAATAAATTAAATAAATTAAAAAAATTAAATAAATTAAATAAATTAAATAAATTAAATAAATTAAATAAATTAAATAATTTAAATAAATTAAATAAATTAACTAAATTAAATAAATTAAATAAATTAAATAAATTAAATAAATTAAATAAATTAAATATTGTAAATAAATTAAATAAATTAAAAACATTAGATAAATTTATTTAATTTAATTTATTTAATTTATTAATTTTTTTAATTTATTAATTTATTTAATTTATTTAATTTATTTAATTTATTTAATTTATTTAATTTATTTAATTTATTTAATTTATTTAATTTATTTAATTTATTTAATTTATTTAATTTATTTAATTTATTTAATTTATTTAATTTATTTAATTTATTTAATTTATTTAATTTATTTAATTTATTTAATTTATTTAATTTATTTAATTTATTTAATTTATTTAATTTATTTAATTTATTTAATTTATTTAATTTATTTAATTTATTTAATTTATTTAATTTATTTAATTTATTTAATTTATTTAATTTATTTAATTTATTTAATTTATTTGATTTATTTGATTTATTTGATTTATTTGATTTATTTGATTTATTTAATTTATTTGATTTATTTGATTTATTTGATTTATTTGATTTATTTAATTTATTTAATTTATTTAATTTATTTAATTTATTTAATTTATTTAATTTATTTAATTTATTTAATTTATTTAATTTATTTAATTTATTTAATTTATTTAATTTATTTAATTTATTTAATTTATTTAATTTATTTAATTTATTTAATTTATTTAATTTATTTAATTTATTTAATTTATTTAATTTATTTAATTTATTTAATTTATTTAATTTATTTAATTTATTTAATTTATTTAATTTATTTAATTTATTTAATTTATTTAATTTATTTAATTTATTTAATTTATTTAATTTATTTAATTTATTTAATTTATTTAATTTATTTAATTTATTTAATTTATTTAATTTATTTAATTTATTTAATTTATTTAATTTATTTAATTTATTTAATTTATTTAATTTATTTAATTTATTTAATTTATTTAATTTATTTAATTTATTTAATTTATTTAATTTATTTAATTTATTTAATTTATTTAATTTATTTAATTTATTTAATTTATTTAATTTATTTAATTTATTTAATTTATTTAATTTATTTAATTTATTTAATTTATTTAATTTATTTAATTTATTTAATTTATTTAATTTATTTAATTTATTTAATTTATTTAATTTATTTAATTTATTTAATTTATTTAATTTATTTAATTTATTTAATTTATTTAATTTATTTAATTTATTTAATTTATTTAATTTATTTAATTTATTTAATTTATTTAATTTATTTAATTTATTTAATTTATTTAATTTATTTAATTTATTTAATTTATTTAATTTATTTAATTTATTTAATTTATTTAATTTATTTAATTTATTTAATTTATTTAATTTATTTAATTTATTTAATTTATTTAATTTATTTAATTTATTTAATTTATTTAATTTATTTAATTTATTTAATTTATTTAATTTATTTAATTTATTTAATTTATTTAATTTATTTAATTTATTTAATTTATTTAATTTATTTAATTTATTTAATTTATTTAATTTATTTAATTTATTTAATTTATTTAATTTATTTAATTTATTTAATTTATTTAATTTATTTAATTTATTTAATTTATTTAATTTATTTAATTTATTTAATTTATTTAATTTATTTAATTTATTTAATTTATTTAATTTATTTAATTTATTTAATTTATTTAATTTATTTAATTTATTTAATTTATTTAATTTATTTAATTTATTTAATTTATTTAATTTATTTAATTTATTTAATTTATTTAATTTATTTAATTTATTTAATTTATTTAATTTATTTAATTTATTTAATTTATTTAATTTATTTAATTTATTTAATTTATTTAATTTATTTAATTTATTTAATTTATTTAATTTATTTAATTTATTTAATTTATTTAATTTATTTAATTTATTTAATTTATTTAATTTATTTAATTTATTTAATTTATTTAATTTATTTAATTTATTTAATTTATTTAATTTATTTAATTTATTTAATTTATTTAATTTATTTAATTTATTTAATTTATTTAATTTATTTAATTTATTTAATTTATTTAATTTATTTAATTTATTTAATTTATTTAATTTATTTAATTTATTTAATTTATTTAATTTATTTAATTTATTTAATTTATTTAATTTATTTAATTTATTTAATTTATTTAATTTATTTAATTTATTTAATTTATTTAATTTATTTAATTTATTTAATTTATTTAATTTATTTAATTTATTTAATTTATTTAATTTATTTAATTTATTTAATTTATTTAATTTATTTAATTTATTTAATTTATTTAATTTAATTAATTTATTTAATTTATTTAATTTAATTAATTTATTTAATTTATTTAATTTATTTAATTTATTTAATTTATTTAATTTATTTAATTTATTTAATTTATTTAATTTATTTAATTTATTTAATTTATTTAATTTATTTAATTTATTTAATTTATTTAATTTATTTAATTTATTTAATTTATTTAATTTATTTAATTTATTTAATTTATTTAATTTATTTAATTTATTTAATTTATTTAATTTATTTAATTTATTTAATTTATTTAATTTATTTAATTTATTTAATTTATTTAATTTATTTAATTTATTTAATTTATTTAATTTATTTAATTTATTTAATTTATTTAATTTATTTAATTTATTTAATTTATTTAATTTATTTAATTTATTTAATTTATTTAATTTATTTAATTTATTTAGTTTATTTAGTTTATTTAATTTATTTAATTTATTTAATTTATTGTACTTCTAGTTTGTGGGTTTAATTTTTATAATTTCTAATGAATTTCTTCATCACAACGACGAAAACCATTGAAAGTTTTAATTTTCTATTATATCCCGAACGTCGAAATTTTTTTCCCACGCAAGGTGGCCAAGTGACTACTAGGATTTTTATAGATTTCCAAAATCTCCCAAAATAATGCATTTCTTGAAGTATATAATTACAAACGGTCCATTTTTACCTTTGTGTCTATAATCAAAGAATCTTTTTATTCTAATACAGACACCAAGAAATGTCGCCTACTTAAGATGAAATAAGAATACAAATTTTAAATTCAATGATTATTTCTTATTTTTTTGTTGTAATGTCGTTGTTTTCCTAGTGAAGTTAAAACAGGAGTATTAAAAATACAAAATTTTTAAATATTACATAAAATAATACAAATCATATTCGAGATCTTTTCGTATTTCCCCGAAAAATGGTTTTTGAAAAGTAAATTAACAAAAACGGCCCAATTTTGTCTTTCAATCTCTAATCTCTATTAAAAATCTTGTACTTTTATTACAAAAAGCAATGCAACCTGTAATTTGATTTCAAATAAGGACAAAATGTGTGATTTCATTGATTAATTCGGATTTTGTGATATAAATATCTTGTCTTTCAAAGAAAGTTAGAATAGAAGTGTCGAAAACGCAGCAATCTTAATATGTCAAATTTTAATGGATTATACAAAAATTTATTTACTTCCTGATGTTCTCATATTAACAGATTTTTTTGAAGATTTTCGAAATGTGTCGCTAAACATATAAAATTAGATCTCGCACAATACTTTACATCTCCCGGTTTAAGGAAGGATGCAAAGTTACGATTCACAAAAGTTAAATTAGAATTCTAACTGATATTAACATGTTACATTTTTTTAAAAACAATAAAAATGGCCCATTATTGACTTTCAGTCTCTAATCTATGTATAACGTCTTGTAGTTCTCCTACAAAATCCAAGAAATCCATGTACATTGATTCCAAATTAGAACAAAATGTATGACTTCACTGATTATTTCGTATTTTGTGATTTAATCATCTTGTTTTTCTAGAAAAGCTGGTATAGGAGTATCGAAAATGTAGAATATTTAAATAATATACAAAATAATTCCAATAATCTTAGAGATCGTTTCGTATTTCCTTGAATAGTTAATTTCGGGATTGATATTGACACAAACGGCCCATTTTGGACTTTCCGACTTTAGTCTAAAGTTCAGAACCCTGTTCTTCTTCCACAAAAACCAAGAAATGCAAATAAATTTAGTCCAAATTAGCACAAAACTGCTAAATTTAGTGATTATTTCGTATTTTGTGCTGTAATTCTTTTGTTCTCCTAGAAAAGTTATTATAGAAATATCGAAAAGGAAGAAAAAGTTATTATCGAAATATCGAAAAGGCAGGATTTTTTAATATTATACCAAATAAAACAGATAATCTTAGAAATCTTCTCGTATTCCTCTGCGAAATAGGTTTCGGAAAGTAAATTAATACAAATGGCCCATTTTTGTCATTCAGTTTACAATCTACGTTCAGAATCTTGAAGTTCTAATACAAAGACCAAGAAATGCGACCTAATTTAGTCGAAATAAGAACAAAAACTTTAAATTCTATGATTTTTTCCGTATTTAGAGTTGTAATTTCCTTATTTTCCAAGAGAACTTATAAAGAAGTATCAAAACTGCAAGGCTATTGAATAATATACAAAATCATGCTCTCAATATTAGAGATCTATTCATATTTCAATGAGAAATGGGTTTTAGAACGTCAGTTAGTAAAAACGACCTATTTTGGACTTTCAATCTCTAATCTAAAGTAAATTGTATCCAAATTAGAACAAAATGTTTATATTCAATGATTTCTTCATATTCTGTGCTGTAATCTCATTTTTATCCATTTTTAAGGGAAATACGAATATATTTCAGAGATAACAAGTTTTATTTAGGGTAACATATTAAAAAACCTGCATTTTCAATTCTTTGTAACAAAAGTTATAACAACTTCTCCATTAAAATAAGGAAATACGAGAAAATCATCGAATTTAGGTGATTTATGATTATTTCGAAAGAATTAAGCTCCATTCTTGGTTTTCATAGTAGAAGTACTAAATCCTGAACTTAGATTATAGACAGAAAGTCAAAAAGTGCCATTTGTGGTAACTACCATTCCGAGACATATTTTTCAGGGAAATACGGAAAGATCTTTAAGATAATTATTTTAATTTTCTAAAATATTTGAGAATTCTGCATTTTCGATACTTCTGTAATAATCTTTCTAGGAAAACAAAGGCAATTACAGCGCAGAATTGGAAATAATCATTGAATTCACGTATTTGATTCTAATTTGAACTTATTTTCCATACATTTCTTGGATTTTGAAGTAGAAGTGCAAGATTCTGAACTTAGATTATAGGCAGAAAATCAAAAATGGACCATTTATGTAAATCAACTTCCCAAAATTTATTTTTCAGGAAAATACGATATTATCTCGGAGATTATTGGTTTAGTTTTATAAGAAATTTAAGAATCTTGCACAATCGATATTTCCAGTGGTTTTAGAGATCTTTTCGTATTTCCCTGAAAAATAAGTTTCCGGATGTAAATTATCACACATGGCCCATTTTCGGCTTTAATTCTCCAATCTAAGTTTGCAATCTTTTACTTCTCATAAAAATCCAAGAATTGCTAGTAAGTGGAGTTTAAATTAGAACCAAACATCTAAATTCAATTATTATTTCGTAAATTATTTTACAAAATTAGACCTGTAATTACAGAGATCTTTCCGTATTTTCCTGAAAAATTAGTTTCCGGATGTAAATTATCACAATTAGCCAATTTTCGAATTCCATTCTCCAATCTAAGTTTGGAATCTTGTACTTCTCATATAAAATCCAAGAAATGCTAGTAAGTTAAGTTTAAATTTGAGCCAAACGGCTAAATTCAATGATTATTTCGTATTTCCATATTTTCCTAGTGATGTTATAACGAAAGAATCGAAAATGGGGATTTTTTAGAATACTACTGTTAATAAATCAAATATTCTTGGAGATATTTTCGTATTTCCCTTAAAAATGGATTACACGGAGATTACGATACAATATACGATGAAATCATAGAATTTAGACTTTTTGTTCCAATTTGAGCTTAATTTACCCTAAACTATTGACTAAATTGGTCGTTCTTTTTATCTTACGCTCCAAAAGCCATTTTTTAGGGAAATATAAATAGATCTCTAAGATAAATAGAATTTTTTTGCATGAAATCTTACATTTTTCATACTTCTTTAATACGTTGTATTGGAAAACTCAATATACTTGCATTTCTTGAAAATGCAGGATTAATTAAATATTATAGAAAAAAATAATAATAATCTTATAGTTCCTTTTGTATTTCCTTGAAAAATAAATTTCGGGATGTAAATTAACCCAAATGGTCCATTTTGAGCTCTCTATCTCTGATCTCAGTTCACAATCTTGTACTTCTACTACAAAAACCAAGAAATGTAAGTATATTGAGTTTTCCAAGACAACGTATAAAGAAGTATCAAAAATGCAAGAGTTCATGCAAAATAATACTACTAATCTTCGAGATCTAATCATATTTCCCTAAAAAATGAGTTTTGAAGCGTAAGTTAATAAAAACGACCCATTTAGTCTAAATTGAGCTCAAATTAGAACGAAAAGTCTAAATTCAATGATTCCTTCGTATTTTGTGCCGTAATCTCCTTGTATTCCATTTTTAAGGCAAATACGAAAATTACTCCAAGCATATTAATTTTATTTAGAGTAGTATTCTAAAAATCCTCCATTTTCGATTCATTCGTTATAATATCTCTAGGAAAATATGGAAATTCGAAATATCCTTTGAATTTAGATGTTTGGCTCTAATTTAAACTCAACTTACCAGCATTTCTTGGATTTTATATGAGAAGTACAAGATTCCAAACTTAGATTGGAGAAGGAGATCCGAAAATGGGCTATTTGTAATAATTTACACCCGGAAACTTATTTTTCAGGGAAATACGGAAAGATCTCTAAAATTCCTGGTCTAATTTTGCAAAATAATTTAGAATCCTTCATTATCAATACTTCTTACTAACTTTTCTGGGAAAACAAGGGAATTACAGTACAAGATGGAAAATATTCTATGAATTCAAAAATTTTGTTTAAATCTTGATTCAGTTCATTTGCATTACTTGTGTTTTGTAAGAGAAGTACAAGACTCTGGAATTAGATTAGAGACGGAAAGACGAAAATAGGCTAATTTTGTTAATTTACTCCCCGAAACTGATTGATTCAGAGAATTAGAGAATATGTCTAAAATTATTGGTTTAATTGTATAAGATATTTATAAATTCTTCATTTTCAGTAGATATTCGCTATCTATATTCCCATCCCATGGATGTATAATATTTCCATTTAAAAAAATTGCATTTCTGTACAGTTTTTAACAAAAATATCCTTCTAAAAACGTCCAATCCTTTATTTAGTTTAATGTCCGTGTCCAATGAGGCGGGTGATATTCAATATCCAACGGGTTGATATGGAGGGTCTTCTACGTAGGTTCTGACCGGTGCGCCAAGAAACACGGCAATTTTTCCAACATCTATTTACTTTTATTTCATATAATATTTAAAAGTCATGAATTTTTGGTACTCCTCTTGTAACTTTACTAGGAAAACAAAGAAATTGCAACAATAAGAAAGAAATAATCATTGAATTTAAAATTTTTGTTCGTATTTCTTCTAAACTATGTGGCCCTTCTTGGTTTTAATATTAGAATTACAAGTGTCTGATCTTAGATTATAGACAGAAAGTCAAAAATGGACCGTTTGTATTACTATACTTCAAGAAATGTTCTTTTTTGGGAAGTTTTGTAAATCTCGGCACATTTTTGACTTTCTCCGAAAGTAGTGTAAGATTTGACTTCTAGAACACCCTCAGGCTATATATTAATTTACAAATAATGGTAATTATTATTCAATGTGTGTATCAAATTAAGGTCTAAATTGTCAGTTAGATTTATTGCGGAACTGTAAGTATGTGTTATGTGTGTAACAAGTTGTTGTTATACAGGGTGATATAAAAAAGCTAGTACATGAAATTAATTACTGGTCGGGAACTCCGCGTGTGGGGTGGCTTGGATTTTGTAAGAAAAGTACTAGATTCTGGAACTAGATTAGACACAGAAAGACGAAAATAGGCTAATTTTGCTAATTTACTCAACAAAACTGATTGATGCGGAGAAGAACGAGAATATGTCTAAGATTATTTTCTTAATTTCATAGGATATTTATAAATTCTTCATTTTCAGTAGATACTCGCTATCTATATTACCATCCCATAAATGAATAATATTTCCATTTAAAAAAATTATATTCCTGTACAGTTTTTAACAAAGATATCCTTCTAAAAACGTCTAATCCTTTATTTAATTTAATGTCCGTGTCCAATGAGGCGGGTAATTTTCAATATTCAAGGAATTGATATGGAGGGTCCTCTAGGTAGGTTCCGACCGGCGCGCCAAGAAACACGGCAATTCTTCCAACATCTTAAATAAATTAAATAAATTAAATAAATTAAATAAATTAAATAAATTAAATAAATTAAATAAATTAAATAAATTAAATAAATTAAATAAATTAAATAAATTAAATAAATTAAATAAATTAAATAAATTAAATAAATTAAATAAATTAAATAAATTAAATAAATTAAATAAATTAAATAAATTAAATAAATTAAATAAATTAAATAAATTAAATAAATTAAATAAATTAAATAAATTAAATAAATTAAATAAATTAAATAAATTAAATAAATTAAATAAATTAAATAAATTAAATAAATTAAATAAATTAAATAAATTAAATAAATTAAATAAATTAAATAAATTAAATAAATTAAATAAATTAAATAAATTAGATAAATTAGATAAATTAGATAAATTAGATAAATTAGATAAATTAGATAAATTAGATAAATTAGATAAATTAGATAAATTAGATAAATTAGATAAATTAGATAAATTAGATAAATTAGATAAATTAGATAAATTAGATAAATTAGATAAATTAGATAAATTAGATAAATTAGATAAATTAGATAAATTAGATAAATTAGATAAATTAGATAAATTAGATAAATTAGATAAATTAGATAAATTAGATAAATTAGATAAATTAGATAAATTAGATAAATTAGATAAATTAGATAAATTAGATAAATTAGATAAATTAGATAAATTAGATAAATTAGATAAATTAGATAAATTAGATAAATTAGATAAATTAGATAAATTAGATAAATTAGATAAATTAGATAAATTAGATAAATTAGATAAATTAGATAAATTAGATAAATTAGATAAATTAGATAAATTAGATAAATTAGATAAATTAGATAAATTAGATAAATTGAATAAATTAAATAAATTAAATAAATTAAATAAATTAAATAAATTAAATAAATTAAATAAATTAAATAAATTAAATAAATTAAATAAATTAAATAAATTAAATAAATTAAATAAATTAAATAAATTAAATTAATTAAATTAATTAAATAAATTAAATAAATTAAATTAATTAAATTAATTAAATAAATTAAATTAATTAAATTAATTAAATTAATTAAATAAATTAAATAAATTAAATAAATTAAATTAATTAAATAAATTAAATAAATTAAATGAATTAAATAAATTAAATAAATTAAATAAATTAAACAAATTAAATAAATTAAATTAAATAAATTAAATAAATTAAATAAATTAAATAAATTGAATAAATTAAATAAATTAAATAAATTAAATAAATTAAATAAATTAAATAAATTAAATAAATTAAATAAATTAAATAAATTAAATAAATTAAATAAATTAAATAAATTAAATAAATTAAATAAATTAAATAAATTAAATAAATTAAATAAATTAAATAAATTAAATAAATTAAATAAATTAAATAAATTAAATAAATTAAATAAATTAAATAAATTAAATAAATTAAATAAATTAAATAAATTAAATAAATTAAATAAATTAAATAAATTAAATAAATTAAATAAATTAAATAAATTAAATAAATTAAATAAATTAAATAAATTAAATAAATTAAATAAATTAAATAAATTAAATAAATTAAATAAATTAAATAAATTAAATAAATTAAATAAATTAAATAAATTAAATAAATTAAATAAATTAAATAAATTAAATAAATTAAATAAATTAAATAAATTAAATAGATTAAATTAAAAAAATAAATTAAATAAATTAAATAAATTAAATAAATTAAATAAATTAAATTAATTAAATAAATTAAATAAATTAAATAAATTAAATAAATTAAATAAATTAAATAAATTAAATAAATTAAATAAATTAAATAAATTAAATAAATTAAATAAATTAAATAAATTAAATAAATTAAATAAATTAAATAAATTAAATAAATTAAATAAATTAAATAAATTAAATAAATTAAATAAATTAAATAAATTAAATAAATTAAATAAATTAAATATTGTAAATAAATTAAATAAATTAAAAACATTAGATAAATTTATTTAATTAATTTATTTAATTTATTAATTTTTTAATTTATTAATTTATTTAATTTATTTAATTTATTTAATTTATTTAATTTATTTAATTTATTTAATTTATTTAATTTATTTAATTTATTTAATTTATTTAATTTATTTAATTTATTTAATTTATTTAATTTATTTAATTTATTTAATTTATTTAATTTATTTAATTTATTTAATTTATTTAATTTATTTAATTTATTTAATTTATTTAATTTATTTAATTTATTTAATTTATTTAATTTATTTAATTTATTTAATTTATTTAATTTATTTAATTTATTTAATTTATTTAATTTATTTAATTTATTTAATTTATTTAATTTATTTAATTTATTTAATTTATTTAATTTATTTAATTTATTTAATTTATTTAATTTATTTAATTTATTTAATTTATTTAATTTATTTAATTTATTTAATTTATTTAATTTATTTAATTTATTTAATTTATTTAATTTATTTAATTTATTTAATTTATTTAATTTATTTAATTTATTTAATTTATTTAATTTATTTAATTTATTTAATTTATTTAATTTATTTAATTTATTTAATTTATTTAATTTATTTAATTTATTTAATTTATTTAATTTATTTAATTTATTTAATTTATTTAATTTATTTAATTTATTTAATTTATTTAATTTATTTAATTTGCTTAATTTATTTAATTTATTTAATTTATTTAATTTATTTAATTTATTTAATTTATTTAATTTATTTAATTTATTTAATTTATTTAATTTATTTAATTTATTTAATTTATTTAATTTATTTAATTTATTTAATTTATTTAATTTATTTAATTTATTTAATTTATTTAATTTATTTAATTTATTTAATTTATTTAATTTATTTAATTTATTTAATTTATTTAATTTATTTAATTTATTTAATTTATTTAATTTATTTAATTTATTTAATTTATTTAATTTATTTAATTTATTTAATTTATTTAATTTATTTAATTTATTTAATTTATTTAATTTATTTAATTTATTTAATTTATTTAATTTATTTAATTTATTTAATTTATTTAATTTATTTAATTTATTTAATTTATTTAGTTTATTTAATTTATTTAGTTTATTTAGTTTATTTAATTTATTTAATTTATTTAATTTATTTAATTTATTTAATTTATTTAATTTATTTAATTTATTTAATTTATTTAATTTATTTAATTTATTTAATTTATTTAATTTATTTGATTTATTTGATTTATTTGATTTATTTGATTTATTTGATTTATTTGATTTATTTGATTTATTTGATTTATTTGATTTATTTGATTTATTTGATTTATTTGATTTATTTGATTTATTTGATTTATTTGATTTATTTGATTTATTTGATTTATTTGATTTATTTGATTTATTTGATTTATTTGATTTATTTGATTTATTTGATTTATTTGATTTATTTGATTTATTTGATTTATTTGATTTATTTGATTTATTTGATTTATTTGATTTATTTGATTTATTTGATTTATTTGATTTATTTGATTTATTTGATTTATTTGATTTATTTGATTTATTTGATTTATTTGATTTATTTGATTTATTTGATTTATTTGATTTATTTGATTTATTTGATTTATTTAATTTATTTAATTTATTTAATTTATTTAATTTATTTAATTTATTTAATTTATTTAATTTATTTAATTTATTTAATTTATTTAATTTATTTAATTTATTTAATTTATTTATTTTAATTAATTTATTTAATTTATTTAATTTATTTAATTTATTTAATTTATTTAATTTATTTAATTTATTTAATTTATTTAATTTATTTAATTTATTTAATTTATTTAATTTATTTAATTTATTTAATTTATTTAATTTATTTAATTTATTTAATTTATTTAATTTATTTAATTTATTTAATTTATTTAATTTATTTAATTTATTTAATTTATTTAATTTATTTAATTTATTTAATTTATTTAATTTATTTAATTTATTTAATTTATTTAATTTATTTAATTTATTTAATTTATTTAATTTATTTAATTTATTTAATTTATTTAATTTATTTAATTTATTTAATTTATTTAATTTATTTAATTTATTTAATTTATTTAATTTATTTAATTTATTTAATTTATTTAATTTATTTAATTTATTTAATTTATTTAATTTATTTAATTTATTTAATTTATTTAATTTATTTAATTTATTTAATTTATTTAATTTATTTAGTTTATTTAGTTTATTTAATTTATTTAATTTATTTAATTTATTGTACTTCTAGTTTGTGGGTTTAATTTTTATAATTTCTAATGAATTTCTTCATCACAACGACGAAAACCATTGAAAGTTTTAATTTTCTATTATATCCCGAACGTCGAAATTTTTTTCCCACGCAAGGTGGCCAAGTGACTACTAGGATTTTTGGAGATTTCCAAAATCTCCCAAAATAATGCATTTCTTGAAGTATATAATTACAAACGGTCCATTTTTACCTTTGTGTCTATAATCAAAGAATCTTTTTATTCTAATACAGACACCAAGAAATGTCGCCTACTTAAGATGAAATAAGAATACAAATTTTAAATTCAATGATTATTTCTTATTTTTTTGTTGTAATGTCGTTGTTTTCCTAGTGAAGTTAAAACAGGAGTATTAAAAATACAAAATTTTTAAATATTACATAAAATAATACAAATCATATTCGAGATCTTTTCGTATTTCCCCGAAAAATGGTTTTTGAAAAGTAAATTAACAAAAACGGCCCAATTTTGTCTTTCAATCTCTAATCTCTATTAAAAATCTTGTACTTTTACTACAAAAAGCAAGATATCCTGTAATTTGATTTCAAATAAGGACAAAATGTGTGATTTCATTGATTAATTCGGATTTTGTGATATAAATATCTTGTCTTTCAAAGAAAGTTAGAATAGAAGTGTCGAAAACGCAGCAATCTTAATATGTCAAATTTTAATGGATTATACAAAAATTTATTTACTTCCTGATGTTCTCATATTAACAGATTTTTTTGAAGATTTTCGAAATGTGTCGCTAAACATATAAAATTATATCTCGCACAAATCTTTACATCTCCCGGTTTAAGGAAGGATGCAATGTTACGATTCACAAAAGTTAAATTAGAATTCTAACTGATATTAACATGTTACATTTTTTTAAAAACAATAAAAATGGCCCATTATTGACTTTCAGTCTCTAATCTATGTATAACGTCTTGTAGTTCTCCTACAAAATCCAAGAAATCCATGTACATTGATTCCAAATTAGAACAAAATGTATGACTTCACTGATTATTTCGTATTTTGTGATTTAATCATCTTGTTTTTCTAGAAAAGCTGGTATAGGAGTATCGAAAATGTAGAATATTTAAATAATATACAAAATAATTCCAATAATCTTAGAGATCGTTTCGTATTTCCTTGAATAGTTAATTTCGGGATTGATATTGACACAAACGGCCCATTTTGGACTTTCCGACTTTAGTCTAAAGTTCAGAACCCTGTTCTTCTTCCACAAAAACCAAGAAATGCAAATAAATTTAGTCCAAATTAGCACAAAACTGCTAAATTTAGTGATTATTTCGTATTTTGTGCTGTAATTCTTTTGTTCTCCTAGAAAAGTTATTATAGAAATATCGAAAAGGAAGAAAAAGTTATTATCGAAATATCGAAAAGGCAGGATTTTTTAATATTATACCAAATAAAACAGATAATCTTAGAAATCTTCTCGTATTCCTCTGCGAAATAGGTTTCGGAAAGTAAATTAATACAAATGGCCCATTTTTGTCATTCAGTTTACAATCTAAGTTCAGAATCTTGAAGTTCTAATACAAAGACCAAGAAATGCGACCTAATTTAGTCGAAATAAGAACAAAAACTTTAAATTCTATGATTTTTTCCGTATTTAGAGTTGTAATTTCCTTATTTTCCAAGAGAACTTATAAAGAAGTATCAAAACTGCAAGGCTATTGAATAATATACAAAATCATGCTCTCAATATTAGAGATCTATTCATATTTCAATGAGAAATGGGTTTTAGAACGTAAGTTAGTAAAAACGACCTATTTTGGACTTTCAATCTCTAATCTAAAGTAAATTGTATCCAAATTAGAACAAAATGTCTATATTCAATGATTTCTTCATATTCTTTGCTGTAATCTCATTTTTATCCATTTTTAAGGGAAATACGAATATATTTCAGAGATAACAAGTTTTATTTAGGGTAACATATTAAAAAACCTGCATTTTCGATTCTTTGTAACAAAAGTTATAACAACTTCTCCATTAAAATAAGGAAATACGAGAAAATCATCGAATTTAGGTGATTTATGATTATTTCGAAAGAATTAAGCTCCATTCTTGGTTTTCATAGTAGAAGTACTAAATCCTGAACTTAGATTATAGACAGAAAGTCAAAAAGTGCCATTTGTGGTAACTACCATTCCGAGACATATTTTTCAGGGAAATACGGAAAGATCTTTAAGATAATTATTTTAATTTTCTAAAATATTTGAGAATTCTGCATTTTCGATACTTCTGTAATAATCTTTCTAGGAAAACAAAGGCAATTACAGCGCAGAATTGGAAATAATCATTGAATTCACGTATTTGATTCTAATTTGAACTTATTTTCCATACATTTCTTGGATTTTGAAGTAGAAGTGCAAGATTCTGAACTTAGATTATAGGCAGAAAATCAAAAATGGACCATTTATGTAAATCAACTTCCCAAAATTTATTTTTCAGGAAAATACGATATTATCTCGGAGATTATTGGTTTAGTTTTATAAGAAATTTAAGAATCTTGCACAATCGATATTTCCAGTGGTTTTAGAGATCTTTTCGTATTTCCCTGAAAAATAAGTTTCCGGATGTAAATTATCACACATGGCCCATTTTCGGCTTTAATTCTCCAATCTAAGTTTGCAATCTTTTACTTCTCATAAAAATCCAAGAATTGCTAGTAAGTGGAGTTTAAATTAGAACCAAACATCTAAATTCAATTATTATTTCGTAAATTATTTTACAAAATTAGACCTGTAATTACAGAGATCTTTCCGTATTTTCCTGAAAAATTAGTTTCCGGATGTAAATTATCACAATTAGCCAATTTTCGAATTCCATTCTCCAATCTAAGTTTGGAATCTTGTACTTCTCATATAAAATCCAAGAAATGCTAGTAAGTTAAGTTTAAATTTGAGCCAAACGGCTAAATTCAATGATTATTTCGTATTTCCATATTTTCCTAGTGATGTTATAACGAAAGAATCGAAAATGGGGATTTTTTAGAATACTACTGTTAATAAATCAAATATTCTTGGAGATATTTTCGTATTTCCCTTAAAAATGGATTACAAGGAGATTACGATACAATATACGATGAAATCATAGAATTTAGACTTTTTGTTCCAATTTGAGCTTAATTTACCCTAAACTATTGACTAAATTGGTCGTTCTTTTTATCTTACGCTCCAAAAGCCATTTTTTAGGGAAATATAAATAGATCTCTAAGATAAATAGAATTTTTTTGCATGAAATCTTACATTTTTCATACTTCTTTAATACGTTGTATTGGAAAACTCAATATACTTGCATTTCTTGAAAATGCAGGATTAATTAAATATTATAGAAAAAAATAATAATAATCTTATAGTTCCTTTTGTATTTCCTTGAAAAATAAATTTCGGGATGTAAATTAACCCAAATGGTCCATTTTGAGCTCTCTATCTCTGATCTCAGTTCACAATCTTGTACTTCTACTACAAAAACCAAGAAATGTAAGTATATTGAGTTTTCCAAGACAACGTATAAAGAAGTATCAAAAATGCAAGAGTTCATGCAAAATAATACTACTAATCTTCGAGATCTATTCATATTTCCCTAAAAAATGAGTTTTGAAGCGTAAGTTAATAAAAACGACCCATTTAGTCTAAATTGAGCTCAAATTAGAACGAAAAGTCTAAATTCAATGATTCCTTCGTATTTTGTGCCGTAATCTCCTTGTATTAAATTTTTAAGTCAAATACGAAAATTACTCCAAGCATATTAATTTTATTTAGAGTAGTATTCTAAAAATCCTCCATTTTCGATTCATTCGTTATAATATCTCTAGGAAAATATGGAAATTCGAAATATCCTTTGAATTTAGATGTTTGGCTCTAATTTAAACTCAACTTACCAGCATTTCTTGGATTTTATATGAGAAGTACAAGATTCCAAACTTAGATTGGAGAAGGAGATCCGAAAATGGGCTATTTGTAATAATTTACACCCGGAAACTTATTTTTCAGGGAAATACGGAAAGATCTCTAAAATTCCTGGTCTAATTTTGCAAAATAATTTAGAATCCTTCATTATCAATACTTCTTACTAACTTTTCTGGGAAAACAAGGGAATTACAGTACAAGATGGAAAATATTCTATGAATTCAAAAATTTTGTTTAAATCTTGATTCAGTTCATTTGCATTACTTGTGTTTTGTAAGAGAAGTACAAGACTCTGGAATTAGATTAGAGACGGAAAGACGAAAATAGGCTAATTTTGTTAATTTACTCCCCGAAACTGATTGATTCAGAGAATTAGAGAATATGTCTAAAATTATTGGTTTAATTGTATAAGATATTTATAAATTCTTCATTTTCAGTAGATATTCGCTATCTATATTCCCATCCCATGGATGTATAATATTTCCATTTAAAAAAATTGCATTTCTGTACAGTTTTTAACAAAAATATCCTTCTAAAAACGTCCAATCCTTTATTTAGTTTAATGTCCGTGTCCAATGAGGCGGGTGATATTCAATATCCAACGGGTTGATATGGAGGGTCTTCTACGTAGGTTCTGACCGGTGCGCCAAGAAACACGGCAATTTTTCCAACATTTATTTACTTTTATTTCATATAATATTTAAAAGTCATGAATTTTTGGTACTCCTCTTGTAACTTTACTAGGAAAACAAAGAAATTGCAACAATAAGAAAGAAATAATCATTGAATTTAAAATTTTTGTTCGTATTTCTTCTAAACTATGTGGCCCTTCTTGGTTTTAATATTAGAATTACAAGTGTCTGATCTTAGATTATAGACAGAAAGTCAAAAATGGACCGTTTGTATTACTATACTTCAAGAAATGTTCTTTTTTGGGAAGTTTTGTAAATCTCGGCACATTTTTGACTTTCTCCGAAAGTAGTGTAAGATTTGACTTCTAGAACACCCTCAGGCTATATATTAATTTACAAATAATGGTAATTATTATTCAATGTGTGTATCAAATTAAGGTCTAAATTGTCAGTTAGATTTATTGCGGAACTGTAAGTATGTGTTATGTGTGTAACAAGTTGTTGTTATACAGGGTGATATAAAAAAGCTAGTACATGAAATTAATTACTGGTCGGGAACTCCGCGTGTGGGGTGGCTTGGATTTTGTAAGAAAAGTACTAGATTCTGGAACTAGATTAGACACAGAAAGACGAAAATAGGCTAATTTTGCTAATTTACTCAACAAAACTGATTGATGCGGAGAAGAACGAGAATATGTCTAAGATTATTTTCTTAATTTCATAGGATATTTATAAATTCTTCATTTTCAGTAGATACTCGCTATCTATATTACCATCCCATAAATGAATAATATTTCCATTTAAAAAAATTATATTTCTGTACAGTTTTTAACAAAGATATCCTTCTAAAAACGTCTAATCCTTTATTTAATTTAATGTCCGTGTCCAATGAGGCGGGTAATTTTCAATATTCAAGGAATTGATATGGAGGGTCCTCTAGGTAGGTTCCGAACGGCGCGCCAAGAAACACGGCAATTCTTCCAACATCTTAAATAAATTAAATAAATTAAATAAATTAAATAAATTAAATAAATTAAATAAATTAAATAAATTAAATAAATTAAATAAATTAAATAAATTAAATAAATTAAATAAATTAAATAAATTAAATAAATTAAATAAATTAAATAAATTAAATAAATTAAATAAATTAAATAAATTAAATAAATTAAATAAATTAAATAAATTAAATAAATTAAATAAATTAAATAAATTAAATAAATTAAATAAATTAAATAAATTAAATAAATTAAATAAATTAAATAAATTAAATAAATTAAATAAATTAAATAAATTAAATAAATTAAATAAATTAAATAAATTAAATAAATTAAATAAATTAAATAAATTAAATAAATTAAATAAATTAAATAAATTAAATAAATTAAATAAATTAAATAAATTAAATAAATTAAATAAATTAAATAAATTAAATAAATTAAATAAATTAAATAAATTAAATAAATTAAATAAATTAAATAAATTAAATAAATTAAATAAATTAAATAAATTAAATAAATTAAATAAATTAAATAAATTAAATAAATTAAATAAATTAAATAAATTAAATAAATTAAATAAATTAAATAAATTAAATAAATTAAATAAATTAAATAAATTAAATAAATTAAATAAATTAAATAAATTAAATAAATTAAATAAATTAAATAAATTAAATAAATTAAATAAATTAAATAAATTAAATAAATTAAATAAATTAAATAAATTAAATAAATTAAATAAATTAAATAAATTAAATAAATTAAATAAATTAAATAAATTAAATAAATTAAATAAATTAAATAAATTAAATAAATTAAATAAATTAAATAAATTAAATAAATTAAATAAATTAAATAAATTAAATAAATTAAATAAATTAAATAAATTAAATAAATTAAATAAATTAAATAAATTAAATAAATTAAATAAAATAAATAAATTAAATAAATTAAATAAAATAAATAAATTAAATAAAATAAATAAATTAAATAAATTAAATAAATTAAATAAATTAAATAAATTAAATAAATTAAATAATTTAAATAAATTAAATAAATTAAATAAATTAAATAAATTAAATAAATTAAATAAATTAAATAAATTAAATAAATTAAATAAATTAAATAAATTAAATAAATTAAATAAATTAAATAAATTAAATAAATTAAATAAATTAAATAAATTAAATAAATTAAATAAATTAAATAAATTAAATAAATTAAATAAATTAAATAAATTAAATAAATTAAATAAATTAAATAAATTAAATAAATTAAATAAATTAAATAAATTAAAAAAATTAAAAAAATTAAATAAATTAAAAAAATTAAAAAAATTAAATAAATTAAAAAAATTAAAAAAATTAAATAAATTAAAAAAATTAAATAAATAAATTAAATAAATTAAATAAATTAAATAAATTAAATAAATTAAATAAATTAAATAAATTAAATAAATTAAATAAATTAAATAAATTAAATAAATTAAATAAATTAAATAAATTAAATAAATTAAATAAATTAAATAAATTAAATAAATTAAATAAATTAAATAAATTAAATAAATTAAATAAATTAAATAAATTAAATAAATTAAATAAATTAAATAAATTAAATAAATTAAATAAATTAAATAAATTAAATAAATTAAATAAATTAAATAAATTAAATAAATTAAATAAATTAAATAAATTAAATAAATTAAATAAATTAAATAAATTAAATAAATTAAATAAATTAAATAAAATAAATAAATTAAATAAATTAAATAAATTAAATAAATTAAATAAATTAAATAAATTAAATAAATTAAATAAATTAAATAAATTAAATAAATCAAATAAATCAAATAAATCAAATAAATCAAATAAATCAAATAAATCAAATAAATCAAATAAATCAAATAAATCAAATAAATCAAATAAATCAAATAAATCAAATAAATCAAATAAATCAAATAAATCAAATAAATCAAATAAATCAAATAAATCAAATAAATCAAATAATCAAATAAATCAAATAAATCAAATAAATCAAATAAATCAAATAAATCAAATAAATCAAATAAATCAAATAAATCAAATAAATCAAATAAATCAAATAAATCAAATAAATCAAATAAATCAAATAAATCAAATAAATCAAATAAATCAAATAAATCAAATAAATCAAATAAATCAAATAAATCAAATAAATCAAATAAATCAAATAATCAAATAAATCAAATAAATCAAATAAATCAAATAAATCAAATAAATCAAATAAATCAAATAAATCAAATAAATCAAATAAATCAATAAATCAAATAAATTAAATAAATCAAATAAATTAAATAAATCAAATAATTAAATAAATCAAATAAATCAAATAAATTAAATAAATTAAATAAATTAAATAAATTAAATAAACTAAATAAATTAAATAAACTAAATAAATTAAATAAATTAAATAAATTAAATAAATTAAATAATTAAATAAATTAAATAAATTAAATAAATTAAATAAATTAAATAAATTAAATAAATTAAATAAATTAAATAAATTAAATAAATTAAATAAATTAAATAAATTAAATAAATTAAATAAATTAAATAAATTAAATAAATTAAATAAATTAAATAAATTAAATAAATTAAATAAATTAAATAAATTAAATAAATTAAATAAATTAAATAAATTAAATAAATTAAATAAATTAAATAAATTAAATAAATTAAATAAATTAAATAAATTAAATAAATTAAATAAATTAAATAAATTAAATAAATTAAATAAATTAAATAAATTAAATAAATTAAATAAATTAAATAAATTAAATAAATTAAATAAATTAAATAAATTAAATAAATTAAATAAATTAAATAAATTAAATAAATTAAATAAATTAAATAAATTAAATAAATTAAATAAATTAAATAAATTAAATAAATTAAATAAATTAAATAAATTAAATAAATTAAATAAATTAAATAAATTAAATAAATTAAATAAATTAAATAAATTAAATAAATTAAATAAATTAAATAAATTAAATAAATTAAATAAATTAAATAAATTAAATAAATTAAATAAATTAAATAAATTAAATAAATTAAATAAATTAAATAAATTAAATAAATTAAATAAATTAAATAAATTAAATAAATTAAATAAATTAAATAAATTAAATAAATTAAATAAATTAAATAAATTAAATAAATTAAATAAATTAAATAAATTAAATAAATTAAATAAATTAAATAAATTAAATAAATTAAATAAATTAAATAAATTAAATAAATTAAATAAATTAAATAAATTAAATAAATTAAATAAATTAAATAAATTAAATAAATTAAATAAATTAAATAAATTAAATAAATTAAATAAATTAAATAAATTAAATAAATTAAATAAATTAAATAAATTAAATAAATTAAATAAATTAAATAAATTAAATAAATTAAATAAATTAAATAAATTAAATAAATTAAATAAATTAAATAAATTAAATAAATTAAATAAATTAAATAAATTAAATAAATTAAATAAATTAAATAAATTAAATAAATTAAATAAATTAAATAAATTAAATAAATTAAATAAATTAAATAAATTAAATAAATTAAATAAATTAAATAAATTAAATAAATTAAATAAATTAAATAAATTAAATAAATTAAATAAATTAAATAAATTAAATAAATTAAATAAATTAAATAAATTAAATAAATTAAATAAATTAAATAAATTAAATAAATTAAATAAATTAAATAAATTAAATAAATTAAATAAATTAAATAAATTAAATAAATTAAATAAATTAAATAAATTAAATAAATTAAATAAATTAAATAAATTAAATAAATTAAATAAATTAAATAAATTAAATAAATTAAATAAATTAAATAAATTAAATAAATTAAATAAATTAAATAAATTAAATAAATTAAATAAATTAAATAAATTAAATAAATTAAATAAATTAAATAAATTAAATAAATTAAATAAATTAAATAAATTAAATAAATTAAATAAATTAAATAAATTAAATAAATTAAATAAATTAAATAAATTAAATAAATTAAATAAATTAAATAAATTAAATAAATTAAATAAATTAAATAAATTAAATAAATTAAATAAATTAAATAAATTAAATAAATTAAATAAATTAAATAAATTAAATAAATTAAATAAATTAAATAAATTAAATAAATTAAATAAATTAAATAAATTAAATAAATTAAATAAATTAAATAAATTAAATAAATTAAATAAATTAAATAAATTAAATAAATTAAATAAATTAAATAAATTAAATAAATTAAATAAATTAAATAAATTAAATAAAATAAATAAATTAAATAAATTAAATAAATTAAATAAAATAAATAAATTAAATAAATTAAATAAATTAAATAAATTAAATAAATTAAATAAATTAAATAAATTAAATAAATTAAATAAATTAAATAAATTAAATAAATTAAATAAATTAAATAAATTAAATAAATTAAATAAATTAAATAAATTAAATAAATTAAATAAATTAAATAAATTAAATAAATTAAATAAATTAAATAAATTAAATAAATTAAATAAATTAAATAAATTAAATAAATTAAATAAATTAAATAAATTAAATAAATTAAATAAATTAAATAAATTAAATAAATTAAATAAATTAAATAAATTAAATAAATTAAATAAATTAAATAAATTAAATAAATTAAATAAATTAAATAAATTAAATAAATTAAATAAATTAAATAAATTAAATAAATTAAATAAAATAAATAAATTAAATAAATTAAATAAATTAAATAAATTAAATAAATTAAATAAATTAAATAAATTAAATAAATTAAATAAATTAAATAAATTAAATAAATTAAATAAATTAAATAAATTAAATAAATTAAATAAATTAAATAAATTAAATAAATTAAATAAATTAAATAAATTAAATAAATTAAATAAATTAAATAAATTAAATAAATTAAATAAATTAAATAAATTAAATAAATTAAATAAATTAAATAAATTAAATAAATTAAATAAATTAAATAAATTAAATAAATTAAATAAATTAAATAAATTAAATAAATTAAATAAATTAAATAAATTAAATAAATTAAATAAATTAAATAAATTAAATAAATTAAATAAATTAAATAAATTAAATAAATTAAATAAATTAAATAAATTAAATAAATTAAATAAATTAAATAAATTAAATAAATTAAATAAATTAAATAAATTAAATAAATTAAATAAATTAAATAAATTAAATAAATTAAATAAATTAAATAAATTAAATAAATTAAATAAATTAAATAAATTAAATAAATTAAATAAATTAAATAAATTAAATAAATTAAATAAATTAAATAAATTAAATAAATTAAATAAATTAAATAAATTAAATAAATTAAATAAATTAAATAAATTAAATAAATTAAATAAATTAAATAAATTAAATAAATTAAATAAATTAAATAAATTAAATAAATTAAATAAATTAAATAAATTAAATAAATTAAATAAATTAAATAAATTAAATAAATTAAATAAATTAAATAAATTAAATAAATTAAATAAATTAAATAAATTAAATTAATTAAATAAATTAAATAAATTAAATTAATTAAATAAATTAAATTAATTAAATAAATTAAATAAATTAAATTAATTAAATAAATTAAATTAATTAAATTAATTAAATTAATTAAATTAATTAAATTAATTAAATTAATTAAATTAATTAAATTAATTAAATTAATTAAATTAATTAAATTAATTAAATTAATTAAATTAATTAAATTAATTAAATTAATTAAATTAATTAAATTAATTAAATAAATTAAATAAATTAAATTAATTAAATAAAATAAATAAATTAAATAAATTAAATAAATTAAATTAATTAAATAAATTAAATTAATTAAATAAATTAAATTAATTAAATAAATTAAATAAATTAAATAAATTAAATAAATTAAATAAATTAAATAAATTAAATTAATTAAATAAATTAAATAAATTAAATTAATTAAATAAATTAAATTAATTAAATAAATTAAATTAATTAAATAAATTAAATTAATTAAATAAATTAAATAAATTAAATAAATTAAATAAATTAAATAAATTAAATAAATTAAATAAATTAAATAAATTAAATAAATTAAATAAATTAAATAAATTAAATAAATTAAATAAATTAAATAAATTAAATAAATTAAATATTGTAAATAAATTAAATAAATTAAAAACATTAGATAAATTTATTTAATTTAATTTATTTAATTTATTAATTTTTTTAATTTATTAATTTTTATAATTTCTAATGAATTTCTTCATCACAACGACGAAAACCATTGAAAGTTTTAATTTTCTATTATATCCCGAACGTCGAAATTTTTTTCCCACGCAAGGTGGCCAAGTGACTACTAGGATTTTTGGAGATTTCCAAAATCTCCCAAAATAATGCATTTCTTGAAGTATATAATTACAAACGTTCCATTTTTACCTTTGTGTCTATAATCAAAGAATCTTTTTATTCTAATACAGACACCAAGAAATATCGCCTACTTAAGATGAAATAAGAATACAAATTTTAAATTCAATGATTATTTCTTATTTTTTTGTTGTAATGTCGTTGTTTTCCTAGTGAAGTTAAAACAGGAGTATTAAAAATACAAAATTTTTAAATATTACATAAAATAATACAAATCATATTCGAGATCTTTTCGTATTTCCCCGAAAAATGGTTTTTGAAAAGTAAATTAACAAAAACGGCCCAATTTTGTCTTTCAATCTCTAATCTCTATTAAAAATCTTGTACTTTTTCTACAAAAAGCAAGATATCCTGTAATTTGATTTCAAATAAGGACAAAATGTGTGATTTCATTGATTAATTCGGATTTTGTGATATAAATATCTTGTCTTTCAAAGAAAGTTAGAATAGAAGTGTCGAAAACGCAGCAATCTTAATATGTCAAATTTTAATGGATTATACAAAAATTTATTTACTTCCTGATGTTCTCATATTAACAGATTTTTTTGAAGATTTTCGAAATGTGTCGCTAAACATATAAAATTAGATCTCGCACAAATCTTTACATCTCCCGGTTTAAGGAAGGATGCAATGTTACGATTCACAAAAGTTAAATTAGAATTCTAACTGATATTAACATGTTACATTTTTTTAAAAACAATAAAAATGGCCCATTATTGACTTTCAGTCTCTAATCTATGTATAACGTCTTGTAGTTCTCCTACAAAATCCAAGAAATCCATGTACATTGATTCCAAATTAGAACAAAATGTATGACTTCACTGATTATTTCGTATTTTGTGATTTAATCATCTTGTTTTTCTAGAAAAGCTGGTATAGGAGTATCGAAAATGTAGAATATTTAAATAATATACAAAATAATTCCAATAATCTTAGAGATCGTTTCGTATTTCCTTGAATAGTTAATTTCGGGATTGATATTGACACAAACGGCCCATTTTGGACTTTCCGACTTTAGTCTAAAGTTCAGAACCCTGTTCTTCTTCCACAAAAACCAAGAAATGCAAATAAATTTAGTCCAAATTAGCACAAAACTGCTAAATTTAGTGATTATTTCGTATTTTGTGCTGTAATTCTTTTGTTCTCCTAGAAAAGTTATTATAGAAATATCGAAAAGGAAGAAAAAGTTATTATCGAAATATCGAAAAGGCAGGATTTTTTAATATTATACCAAATAAAACAGATAATCTTAGAAATCTTCTCGTATTCCTCTGCGAAATAGGTTTCGGAAAGTAAATTAATACAAATGGCCCATTTTTGTCATTCAGTTTACAATCTAAGTTCAGAATCTTGAAGTTCTAATACAAAGACCAAGAAATGCGACCTAATTTAGTCGAAATAAGAACAAAAACTTTAAATTCTATGATTTTTTCCGTATTTAGAGTTGTAATTTCCTTATTTTCCAAGAGAACTTATAAAGAAGTATCAAAACTGCAAGGCTATTGAATAATATACAAAATCATGCTCTCAATATTAGAGATCTATTCATATTTCAATGAGAAATGGGTTTTAGAACGTAAGTTAGTAAAAACGACCTATTTTGGACTTTCAATCTCTAATCTAAAGTAAATTGTATCCAAATTAGAACAAAATGTCTATATTCAATGATTTCTTCATATTCTGTGCTGTAATCTCATTTTTATCCATTTTTAAGGGAAATACGAATATATTTCAGAGATAACAAGTTTTATTTAGGGTAACATATTAAAAAACCTGCATTTTCGATTCTTTGTAACAAAAGTTATAACAACTTCTCCATTAAAATAAGGAAATACGAGAAAATCATCGAATTTAGGTGATTTATGATTATTTCGAAAGAATTAAGCTCCATTCTTGGTTTTCATAGTAGAAGTACTAAATC
>JASJET010000501.1:0-111065 GCA_034092305.1 Diaprepes abbreviatus | reverse complement strand
AGGGGAAGACCTAGAACTGCTAGAAACGTGCAACAAGAAGAAAGAGTGCTTGAAATTATTGAAGATAATCCAGGTATTAGTACTAGAAAAATTGGGAATGAAGTGCGGCTCTGTCAGGCTAGTTCATGGAGGATACTAAGAGAAGAACAACTCTACCGTTTCATTCAAAAAAGGTGCAGGCTCTTTATGACGATGATCGGCCGAGACGGTTGGAAATGTGCAATCAGATCCTAGCTAAGTATGAACACGATAATCGATTAATTGGCGTCATATTATTCACTGACGAAGCTGGTTTCACTCGTGATGGCATAACAAATCTACACAACATCCACACATATGCTTACGAGAACCCAAACAATGTGGTAGAAACGAAACATCAGCGTAGATTTTCACTAAATGTGTGGGCAGGGATAATAGGAGATTACCTTATTGGTCCTCATTTCTTTGATGGCCCATTAACTGGTGACGTATACTTAGATTTTATCCAAAATCGTCTCCCATTGTATCTGGAAGATGTGCCATTGGAAGTAAGGGCCAACATGTGGATCCTCCAAGATGGAGCTCCGCCCCACTTTAGTATACGTGTCCGACAGTATTTGAATGCAACCTATCCTGAGCGATGGGATAGGACGAAGTGGACCATTGGCATGGGCAGCGAGGTCACCAGACCTTAATCCTATGGATTTTTTCTTTTGGGGTCATTTGAAACAATTGGTGTACGATATTCCAGTAATCAACGTCGAGGATCTTGGCTTCAGGATAATCGAAAAGTGCCAAATTATTAAAGAAACACCAGAAATTTTTCATCGAGTTAGGCGACATTTTTTGAAGAGTGTTAGGAAATGTATGGAAGAAAATGGGGGACATTTTGAGAATCTTTTTTAGTTTGTTTAGTACTGTTTCATTAATTTTTATCAATTAAATGTATATCGCAATAATCCATAATATGAATATTTACTGATTAGCCATTATTAGTTATTTTAAGATTATAAATTAAATAGTTTAAAAAGCGAATTTATTTGATGTTAAACTGACAGCTCTAGTATACTTTGATAGCTATTTACTTGGTAGCTGGTGGTAATGAAATGAGGAAAGTAAATTTACCACTTAATTTTTAAGGGTGATTTACGTCTAAACCGTTGGGTTTAGCGATGTAAATAAAGAGCACCTTTTTTAAAGGCCTGGCATCAGTCTTTCAGAAATTATGCCAAAAACTACTGTAGCTGTCAACACTAAAAAATTATGACAAAAAAACAATTTTCAATGTAGGTAAAGTGCCCTCTAGCGGCAAACAATCAATGTGAATTGTTACTAAAATGATGAAGCGCAGAAGACTTAGCCTATCTTTCAAATATTAGTCAAATCGGTTTTCCTGTAAGCGAGTAATTCAAAAAACAAAAAATAAAAACTTGAACTTGGACGGCTTGTAACTCGAAAACGAATGACATTTTGAAAAAAAATTATATGAAGCTCTACCCTTATTTTGTCAAGTAGAATCACCCCCTTAAGTTTCGTGATCGATTTTTTGAATCACCCTGTATATATATATATATATATATATATATATATATATATATATATATATATATATATATATATATATATATATATATATATATATATATATATATATATATATATATATATATATACTTCCAACATGAAACGCTCATCCAATGAAAATTTTTCAAGAGGTCAAAAAGCTTCCAAATGCCGTTATCCGATGGAAATATCTTGGTTGTCATAGTGTTATTGACGTAAAAAATCATTATATTCAGTTACCACGTTTCAAGAAATTTGGGGAAAAATCAACATTTTCTTAAAACTTTGACTAAGTTGGCGTAAGTCGACCTATTTTGACGCCAGAGTCCGTCATCAAATGTACACGTATTCTTGGACATCCTGTATATCTGCAATTTGTAAGCATTTTGTGTAAATTTATTTGTTTTTAACTTTGGAGATAATGCACGACCGTATATTATTTGCTTACCGTTGTACATAAGTCGGGGTTTTCTCTAATTAGGAATATGTTTATTTTTCCTAAAAATAATTTTGTCACTCCCTTGAATCATGTCATGACATGTAAATATATTATAAAATTTTTAGAAAAATATTACGGTACACTATCCAACAAGAGCAGAATAACTTTCGAAAGATAAACAAATCCTTATATAATATAACAAATTCATGATATAGTTGCCATGGCAGTTAGATCTCCTAATTGGCCAATTTTGTTCTGCGTATATTATTGTTATAATTTATATTACATATATCAAAAAATAAACGCTTTTTTAGTGATATCTAGGAGCCTTCAAATCGCTTAGGGGAATAGTTGCCTCTGGAAAATTAACAAATTTCCCATTTTTTTCTGGTTTAGTAATAAAAAAAATGATTTTTGTATCCTTGTATATTTAAGATTCAAAATTTGCTTGATTTATTGATACACCTGTCAATTTAAACCATCCACTGTCAACTTAGACCGGTCTTGCCAAATATACTACACCTACAGTTAAACAAGATAAAGGTAGTATAATGGAGAATGGGAAATACTATTGCATTTAAGTTTCCAACAGGAATAACGATCCAAAGCACTCTTCACTAGTTGTTCAAGAATGATTTTAGGAAAATAACGTTCTTTTTTCAGTGTCTGAACAATCTCCAAACCTTAACCTAGTGAAAATCTACGGAAAGGTCTAGAACGTTCAAGTTAATATAAAAACGTTTCCAAATAAATTAATGTTGGTAAACAAAATCAATGAAATTTGAATAAATATTCCCGACAATATTGTTCAAAAGAATGTAATATTGCAGGATTTAAAGAAAATCATGCAAATATGATGTTGACCATGCTCTTGAGGTCGAAATGTAAAGTCGCCAGCTATAAATTAATATTTTAGAACTAAAATTTGGAATCAAATTACATACGGCATGTACTGTGACCGATAAACCTTTCATCTACCTGTTTTTATTATCGTGTTGGATATTTTTTAGTCCTACATTTAACGTAATTGACTTCGCAGGCTTCAAGCACCTCCTCAAAGTCTCGATCTTAATCTATGAGATGTTTTGGACAGAATAATTCAGTATCATAAAATAACAAGTAAAAATAAACGACGGGAAGTTTTAGTTTTAGTATAGAGAAAGAAGTAAAATAAATTTGGCGCAGTCTGTGTCAAAGGATCTTCAAGCCATATGTACACCACCAAATATTAATAAGTTTATTCAAATTGTTTTTTAATTTCATTTGCACTCTTACTAGGCATTTGAAATCCAATTTTTGTTACCTATTTAGACTTCTGCGAGTTCTTCTGTAATAGTTTTTGATTTTTTTTTCTTTGCTGTTATTATACCGTCGTAACATTGAAACTTTGGTGTATTTATTTTCTCGATTTTGTCTGTGGTTGATATTATATCCACTTTTATTGTTTTGAAACAGTGGTATGCTTAGATTTTTGCTGCCCACAGTGTCTGCAAGATGGGAAGACTCACTTACTCGCTATCAACATGACAATTTCAGGGAGAAATTCCAGAATAATTGAAATATGAATATACCGGGTTGGGTTGCGAAGTAGTAGATATCTATTGGACTTCCATTGTCTTTATTTTGTTGAATATTACGACGTTTCGGCTAGTATTTATCTTTAGCCGTTTTCAAGTGAAACTAAATAAATCCCTTAGCTACATGACTATTTATACTAAAAATAAATGCAGTGGAGTGTGACTAAGATGGGTGCAGTTATGCCTGCTATGGCAAGATCCCATTTTTTTATGCTGCTTTTAGTTTAAGTTTACAATTATTAAGAAGTGGTTTCCACACTTCGCTTATATCTAAAGATGGTTTACTAAAACAACTCGGGTTCTGATGTATAACCGCGGCTTCTTTAAATTTCCGTTTTCTTCAATGCCGCATAAAAAAATTAGATCTTGCCATAGCAGGTATGACTGCACCCATCTCAGTCACACGCTACTGCATTTACTTTTAGTATAAATAGCCATGTAGCTAAGGGATTTATTTAGTTTCACTTGAAAACGGCTTGAGATAACTACTAGTCGAAACGTCGTGATATTCAACAAAATAAAGGCAATGGAAGTTCAACAGATATCTACTACTTCGCAAGAAATATCGTTGTCTATGACCTTCAAACAAACAATACCGGGTTGGGGTTTAGATCCTTTCTCCAATAGAGATACAGCAGAATGATCAAACTTAGAAGAAGGACTGCTAGGTGGCGAGTGGGTCGTTAAGGTTTTCTTTGCCTCTATACACGTCGTCCTTTGTACGTTTCCATGATCTAATATAAGCCTAGGATATTTAGACTTTTCATGAAGTCTATTATTTTTTTGGATATAGTTGCTTTGCTTCTTTAGGTACCAAGGTGGCGCCTTCCAGGATTTGAAGTCTCTTGCAGAACAGTGCCATGCATTCACACAGCAGGTGTTTTGCTGTTTAGGATCGCGGAAATAGCAAATATCGGTCTCAGCTTTACCCGTTTTTTGGGGTGGTGTTTCAGGGGGCAGTGTCCTGTAAATATATTTATTATTACTCGAATATTCCTTTTTGAGAAATCGAAATGCAACTTCTGTGACCATTTGAATTTCATCTGATTTTGTTCCCAGCTTTGGAGTTTCTCTTTTATGTGGCTTCTTGGTAGGCCACAAAGAGGTTCCGGGCTAAGAAAAGCAGTTTTTGCCCCTTATTTTATATTGTCCGCTTCCTCGTCTTGTTTGATTCCTTTGTACCTTGGCATCCACATCAGGGTTACCCTGTTAGGCTAGATTCTCACTATAGGTCCTCTCTCGATACGATCTTGATACACTCTCGGTACGGTAAAATATTCTTACAGAAGAAACAATGAACCTATTCACACTATAATGAGAATCAAATCTTATTCGTTGCCAATTGCTTTAGGGTTTGCTTGCAGTCTCAATTCAACATAAATTCGCAGGTGCCTGACCTGAGAGCTTTTAGCACTACTTGGCTATCTGATAATATCTATATTTTGGTTTTCTTAGTGTTTCTATTGAGACCCTCGCCAGCGAAGATTTGGATTGCGTCATGCATTTCTGCTTAGAAAATTGTGGACATGTCTCCTACGTATTTAGCAAGCCCAAAACTTCAGCCTGATACTACCACTCCGACCTTTTCTTTCACAACTGACAAAAAGGTTGCATTCCCTTCATCATATTTCTAGTTTTACTGTGGTAGTTAGAAGGTAAAAGAAAACTTTTTATAATAACTTATTTTTAGAGAAAAATTCAAAAGTATTGTGTGGTAATTTAAAATTATTTAACATTAATAATAAAAGTAAATATTGTTAATAATTATTTTATTAATTCCTTTCCGAAACTGTCCCCTGATTGGTCTCAAATTTCGGTGTATAATACCAAAAAAATTAAACAATAATAACTTGCAATTTGCATTAGTTACCGAAGAGCAAGTACTGAAAGTAATTTCTTCAATTAAAAGCAAAGCTACTGGGGGGGACGGAATAAATATTTTGACAATAAATTTATCTTGCTGTCTTTTATAACTCATATAGTGAATGGTTGTATAACTGCGTCCAATTTTCCGAGTATATGAAAAAGAGCACGTGTGAGTTCTTTGCCTAAGATCCCTTTTTGGATAAATTGCGACTTATTAACATTCTGCCGACTTTATCTAAAATTTTTGAAAAAATTCTTGATGTGTAGTTGAAAATTTATTTCAAGCAAAATAATATTATTCCAGGAAATCAGTCTAGGTTTGGGAAGGGTCGTGGGTATTATACTGCTTTGCAAAATATTACTGATGATCTGATAGGTGCGGTTGATCGGGGAAAGCTGACAGTATTGTTACTTTTAGACTACTCGAAAGCCTTCGGATACGCTGAATCATCAAACCTTGAAATCTTTATATAGATATGCCGGGTTTTTCACACAAGCAACTGATTTAATGTCTAATTATCTGAAGAATAGGATACAGGCTGTACTTTATGGTGACAGCTTGTCGAAATTTGTGTCTGTTACCAATGGTGTTCCTCAGGGGACGATCTTGGGAACTAGAATGTACACATTTTATACGTCAACATTTTCCGAGGCCATTTTATCTTGTAATACACACTATTACGCAGATGATACACAAATATGTATGTCTTTTTATCCCGCAGAGTCTTTACAAGCAGTTGCTGCAATTATCTTAAGTTAAATGCTGACAAGTAGGTGGCGACGAAAAATTTTTATTAAAAATTACGGTAAACTGATTAAAATTCAGGGTAAGGATATTAAAATAAGTAATGTGGCGAGAAACCTGGGGTTATACATCGATGACGAGTTAAGATTTACAGAACATATAAATAAGTGTCTTCAATCTTAGGATAATATATCAAAACAGCCACTTTTTAAATAGACAAATAAAATCTATGTTGGGCGACTCATTCGTCTCTCACATTTTGCGTACTGCGATGGAGTTTATGGGCCCTATTTTACAGAATATGATTGCCAACGTATTCAGAAAATACCAAATTCTTGTTTACGTCATATATTTAGTATAAAAAAATATGAAATGACTGAACCTCGCCCATAATATAAATATTACTGTAAATTATTATATTTATTGAATAAAGCCCGTTATGATTTACAAGCCAAACGGCTTCGTACTCCCTCCAGGGATTATTCACTCATACCAGGCATACAAAGATATCAAAAGTATGAAGCTCTGTGGGAACCCTTTCCATGTTATCGGGTCCTAGGTGACGTGGTCTGCTGTATTTCCCCTGAACTTTCGGACGGTTCGCGCGGTTGCTAGGAGAATTGTTTTCTGCATCGGTTTATACAGATGCTCACTAAGACCCAGTCCCTTGATGTTCTGCAGGAAGTTCTTTGATATCACTCCAGTTGTTGACAGTATTATGGGAATCGTTTGGACGCTGTTCATTGCCCATTGTCTTCGGATTTGCACCTCCAGATCTCTGTATTTGGCGATCTTCTCGTTGTATTTTGGCCTTAGGTTATTGTTGTTAGGTACAGCAATGTCGATTAGTGTAGTTCGTCTAGAATTTTTATCTATGAGTGTAATGTCTGGTCTATTATGAGCAACTGTTTGATCCGTCAGAACCGTTCGGTCCCTATATAACTTGAACTGGTTGTTCTCAAGAATAGGCTCTGGATTGTATTTGTAATAAGGCACTTTTCCTACCCGTAATAGGTTTAACTTTTCTGCTAACTCTTGGTGGAGTATCTTAGCGGCTGAGTCGACAGCCATATCTGCATTGGTCATTTTCTATTGAGGGATCTATAGTGATGAATTTTCTATAGTTCTTCGTCGGAATAACCTGGTCTTGGATAGCTAACAAGAAGCCCTCCGTTTCCGAAAACATCTGTCCTGAAATCAATCAGTAGTTCGACGCTAAGTTGTCGACATTGTCCTGGTTGACCTCATTTGGATGCCGTCCATGAAGTGGCTTCTGTAGCCAAGCTTGTAACTTCTCTTGGTCTGTTCGGTGGTGAGAAGCAATATCCCGTTCCCTCAGCTGTAGCGGCGTTGAATCGTCTGCCTCTCATATTGCTCGATGTAGTGTGGAAGAGTCCGCTAACCTATGGAAATAAGACCGTAAGTTTATTATTTGTTGGTCGAGCTGCTTACCAATATCGACCAATCCTCTTCCTCCTTGGTGTCTTGGAAGCATTGTACGTTCAATAGCACTCCGAGGGTGGTGTTTGTGTGCTTTTGTTAGGAGTGTGCTTATTTTTCTTTGCAGGCCTTCGATGTCCGTTTTGCTCCATTTTACTATTCCAAAAGAGTAGCTAAGCGCAGAGTATGCGTATGTGTTGAGCGCCTTAAACAAATTTCTACTATTTAGACTACTTCGTAACACCCGTCTTACCCTCCTGACAAATTCGGTTGTCAATTCGGCCTTCATAGTGCGATGGTCAATTCGTTTAGCTTGTTTCATACCTAGGTATTTGTATGTTTGTTCTGCTTCCATTGCAGCAATGGTTTCACCGTTCTGCATCTCAAATGCTCCCGGTTGTATCTTTCCTTTAACGATGTTCAAAATACGACACTTATCAAGTCCAAACTGCATTCCGATATCCCCGGAGAACTCCTCGACAATTTTGAGCATTTGCTCCAGCTGGTTTTTGGTAGCAGCCATCAGTTTAAGATCATCATCCATGTATAGAAGATGATTCAATCTTGCTACCTCTTCGTTGTTTTTTCTAATACTAAAGCCGTATCTGGTGGAGTTCAAACGGCGTGACAGAGGGTTCATTGCAAGGCAGAACCACAATGGGCTCAGTGAATCGCCCTGAAATATTCCTCTTCGTATTGGGATTGTATTAGTTTCGATGGTATCGCTGGATGGAACTTGCAGTTGGATCTTAGTTCTCCAGATTGACATGATGCGTTCTAAAAAGGAAACAAAATGATCATCGACCCTATACATTCTCAGTATAGTTTTAAGCCATTCATGTGGTACTGAGTCGAAGGTCTTCTTATAATCCACATAGGCAGAAAAGAGATTTCTTCGGTTGGTACAGGCCTGGTTACATATGACAGAGTCAACAATCAATTGCTCCTTGCATCCCATTGCTCCCCTGGTGCATCCTCTCTGTTGAGTTGCGATGATGTTATTTTTTTCACCAGTCTTTTATTATTATTATTATATATGATTTACAAGCCAGACGGCTTCGCACTCCCTCCAGGGAATATTCACTCATACCAGGTACACAAAGGTACCAGAAGTATGAAGCTCTGTGGGAACCCTTTCCATGTTATCGGGTCCTAGGTGACGTGGTCTGCTGTATTTCCCATGAACTTTCGGACGGTTCGCGCGGTTGCTAGGAGAGTTGCTTTCTGCATCGGTTTATACAGATGCTCACTAAGACCCAGTCCCTTGATGTTCTGCAGGAGGTTCTTTGGTATCACTCCAGTTGTTGAGAGTATTATGGGAATCGTTTGGACGCTGTTCATTGCCCATTGTCTTCGGATTTGCACCTCTAGATCTCTGTATTTGGCGATCTTCTCGTTGTATTTTGGTCTTAGGTTGTTGTTGTTAGGTACAGCGATGTCGATTAGTGTAGTTCGCCTAGAAATTTTATCTATTAGTATAATATCTGGTCTATTATGAGCAACTTATTATTATTATTATTATTTGACTGAGCATGGGTTCAGTACGATCACAAATCTACTTTCCGAAAAAAAGAACAGACTACAGATTAGTGAGTGTGAGGATTTGAACCCACCACTGTTGAAACTCCATCAGTCTCAACCATCTCATTGATTTTCATATCAAATTTGATAATTCGTAATAATCGGTTTTCTAATAAATTTGATGGTGCTTTAATTTTAGTATGATATTTTATTATTAAGTACAACTATCGTGACATTGCTTTTCTTCTTTCTTGCAAAAGGAGTGGTGGTTCAGAAAAGGTTGGGAAGCTACGTGGATTTTAAAAATACTGCCAATCTGAACCGAGCAAAAACTTACTACATCTAATCTTTGGCTCACCCTATACAACGCAATACGACACTTGTTTTCAATTTTGCACATTGTTAACGGGCAAATATTCTAATTTCTCTAATTCCTATCACAATAACCTCCGAATAAAATAAATTTACATAGCCTTGTATTTATTTTTAGTGCAAAACTTTTTGTTTTTCGATATTCTCTTATAGGGGTCTTGTGAAACGCGTAAACTGTCAATACCATGACGTTGTTGCGACAAATATATAATTGTAAAATAAATTAATTTGTAAAAATATCTCAAAATTTACATAAATAACTATTACACCTTTGTTATAGTTGTTGATTTTTATTATTTTTATTTTCCTGCGAAATCCGTAATGTAATAAAAATGGTAAAAATTGATATTCAGATAAATTGTTGGTCCCCCGCAAGAGTTTAGCACAATATGATATGTTTTCTATTTAAATTATTATACAGGATAGACCATTTTAATCAATACATGCAAATACATTATTGGAAAAAAGTAGAGCAACTAAGTGCTTTTGTTGCATCCCTAAAAATAAATTTTATCATCAAATGAAAAATATCCTTCGGAATGTAATAGAAATAAGTATTTAAAATACCGCAATAAACTTATCTTTTAATTAAAAAAAAAACTAAGTAATTCTTTTTTTTTAATAAAATACCATAAAATATACAGGACAAAAAAAATGGCAATGCATTAAAGAATTAACTTCTTTTACTCAAAAACAAGAAATTTGCTAAATAAAGGCAAGGAACAAAAAAACTATTACTGATGTAAATTCTACTTCCAAAGTATATTGAGTAATTCCCCCTGATTTTCCAATTCCAAATTCCAAGTACTGATGCATTACTTATCAAATTAAAATACCACACTTTTAGAAAAATACTAGAGTTTTAGTTACGGTTCAAGAGGTTCACAACTTTTTTATGAAGCTATTTTAAAATGAGTCTTTTGAATACAGTGACGTCAAATGTCGATTTTTCACATTACCGTAATGGGTACTGTATACAAAATATAATTATTTTACCTCATAAACTAAAAGACGATTATTTTAGGAGTCAAAAACTCATATCGCACCTTTATTGTGCTCTGTATTTTCGAAAAATTTTGTATGGAGATGTGTATCTTTAGTTTTTAGAACATTTTATGAGGATATTCGAAGGGTACTCGATTTTATAAAATAAAAATATATATACAATAAGTATGACTACTTTATATATGTAGTTTCAATATAAAAATGAACCAAATTCCCAAGAAAATAACCAACTAAATATATATATATATATATATATATATATATATATATATATACATTGTTGAAAAAGTGGGATCAGAGGTGGTCCATATGATCATTTAAAATCGTACCTTAAAGACAGAATACAGAAAGTTAATATTCAAGATATTTACAGTGACACAAGGGCAATTGAATATGGAGTACCCTAAGATACGGTGTTGATACCTTTATTGTTTAATTTATGATGTAGCTACAAATAAAAATGTGGTGAGTTTTGCAATATTTTTAAAGACATTATAAGCTAAAGATACAAGTCGAAAAAAAAATGATAAAAATTTTAACAGAAGACTTTTGACAGTAAATGTCAGTAAGACCGACTACGTTCCATTTTCGATATATTCCAAGCATTTGCCACAACACTCGATTCTTGATATTAAAAATGACTGTATGGTTGGAAGTGTGTGCAATTCCTCGAGTGTTAAGTATTTGGGAATATAAATAGATTCATCTTTAAACTGGAAAACGCACATAGATCATACTGTCAACCAACTAAGATCACGACTACATAAGTTTTCTTAAAGGGATCTTTATCCTAAGGGAGCTGATGACACTTTACTCCGCTTTAGTTTAGGAAAAAAGGTGTCAAGCTAAAATAAATAATGACAGCGACTGGACAAAGTATTGAGTAATTGCGAAATACCCAGTAACATGTATTTCAATAAAATATATGAAAAAAATTTGTCAGATTTATTTCTTCTGATTAATAACGGTCATATTCTTGTCAAACAGACTGTATATGCTTCCTGAATCAGTGAAAAATGTTACGAAACAGCGCTGAAAGTCCGAAGTGGATCGACAATTTTCTTGGATAGGCTACCAATAATATTGTTAGCCAACAGAAGAACACTTAGAGTTCCAAATTTTTGATATTCGGTAGAAGGATTTTTATGATAAAATTTTTATAAAAAAAATTGAAATGACTTCTAAAAGTGCGCTAAAAAGGGAAAAAACTATAAATTTCTATATGAAATTGAAATTTTTGAAGTCGGCGCCAAACTAATACCTGACAAAATGGGATTTGCATAAACAGATTAACAATACTTTGTTCGTAATTGCTTTCTTACCAAAATTTGTATATATTAGTAGTTATTTGTTTCATTTAGAAATAACTTGGCGCCGACTTCAAAAATTTATAGTTTTTTTTTCATTTTTTAACACACTTTTAGAGGTTGGTTCAATTTTTTTTATAAAAATTTTATTTTTCGATTTTTAGTTTTGAATTCATAATATCCATAAATTATTTGAACTAAGTACTAATCGAGATTAGTATACCTCGCAATGACTCCAAGGTGGCCAAAAAGTACCCATTTTATCCAAAGTTGTAGTCACCCTAAACTGATCCACTAAAAATTCTTTGATTCTTAGAGTTCTACAAATACCAGTGAAATTGTATCAAATAAATATTTAGTCTGTCATAGTAAATCCACTATCTTAAATTTTAAATTAATTTTAGATCGGTAATATAGGACCAAAACCTTCCAATATCGATATTTAAAGAACTTGAGAAGTAATAAATTTCTTAACTCGATATATTTTATATTGCAGATTGAGTTTGTTTATTCTCCAAGAACCTCGCAATATAAATTTTAGGCAAAATCGGAAAACGTGAAATTTTCACTCCCTCATATTCTATCTTGTCAGCCTAATATTGTAAAAAATTAACTTCATATTCGTAATACACGACCCCGAAAACGCCCTAATACCAAATCTGATAAAATGCGAATAAGGTAAAATTTTCAACTCACTATATTGGATCCGTCATCTTGAATTTCAAAAAAATAATTTTGACGTCTTAATGTAATCTAAATCTAAACCCTTCAAAGCCCCCTAGTACCATTTTTAGATGAAACCCAGAAATTCAAAATTTCTAGACTATTGCCTCTGACATATTAGATTTTCTTAAAATAATTTTATCTTCGTTATTTACATCTATAAAAACGATCCAGTCCCACATTTGAACAAACTCGAAAAATGTAAAATTTTTACGATGCCAGATTAAGTTCCTCAAAAAATATTTTAAATTCGTAATTAACACTAACAAAAATCCCCCAATACTGATTTTAGACAAAATCGAGAGATGTAGAACCTTTAATCCGCCATCTCGGATCAGCCATATTTATTTATTTTTTTTAAATCATGCCAGATTCGTAATGTGCGATCCCAAAAACTTCCCCATATCAATTTTGAAAAAAATTGGACAAAATTTATTTTTTATCGCTCATATTGGACACGCCATAATGAATTTCTTAAAAATAATGTCAGATTCGTTATGTACGACCGCGAAAACTTCCCCATACCAATTTTGGAGAAAATCGAACAAGATTGATGTTTTCATCCGCCACATCGAATTTTTTAAAAATGATTTTAGATTCGTCATGTGCGACCCTGAAAACTCCGCCGTACTAATTTTGGAGAAAATCGAACAAGATTGATGTTTTCATCTGCCATATTGGATCCGCCAAATTGAATTTTTTAAAAATGATTTTAGATTCGTCATGTGCGACCCCGAAAACTCCCCCGCACCAATTTTGGAGAAAATCGAACAAGACTGATGTCTTCATCCGCCATATCGAATTTTTGAAAAATGATTTTAGATTCGTCATGTGCGACCCCGAAAATTCCCCCGTACCAATTTTGGAAAAAATCTAACAAAATTGATGTTTTCGTCCGCCATATTGGATCCCCCATATTGAATTTTTTTAAAATGATTTTAGATTCGTCATGTGCGACCCCGAAAACTCCCCCATACCAATTTTGGCGAAAATCGGACAAAATTAAATTTACTTGTCCGCCATATTGAATTTTTTTAAAATAATTTTAAATTCGTTGGGTACAACCCCGAATATTTCCCCATAACAATTTTTTAGAAAATCCGATAAAATTAATTTTTTTGGCCACCATATTTTCAGCGCCATCTTGGATTTTACTGCACAAAATTTCGCCCAAAAAAAATATGGGACCACCCAACAACTTCCTGAACATAACGTAAAAAATTTCATTCAAATCGGTGCCGTCGTTCCGGAGTAATCGGTGTACATACATAAAAAAAAACATACATGCTCGACGAATTGAGAACCTCCTTCTTATAGAAGTCGGTTAAAAAAGACACTTCTGAGATCGCTTTAAAATGAAAAGCGAAAAAAGTTCCACTGCTTAAGCATAAATTTACTTTTTTGTTATTCCCTTGTTAGCATATCATGAAAAATTTGGCACGGGTATTTTTTGTTAATGTTACATTAACAATCAATCATTTCTTTGACAATTTGACAATTTTTTTTCAATCAATTTAAATAAATTAAAATAATGATTGCTGAAATGAAAATTCCCTAAATTTACGGTAACCCCTTATGAACTTCGGCAACATCGCTAATCAATGCACTCATTCACTACGTGAAGCCTCTTCGCCAAGCCGGTTAAGTGCGTAGAGGACAAACAGTTGTTTTCGTTCCGTCCTTGTTTCCTTCTTTATAAACGAAAACGTTCAATTTCTTTGACACAGTTGATGTGATTCGTAGAGTGTGGTGTTTATAGGCGGTGATTTGTTTATTATCTTTATAAAAAATTTAATTCAGTGCCTGCTGGCCTATTATTTTTTGACTCTTTTTGGGTTTGTGCTAGTCAATTTTCGACGGTTTCATTCAAGATATTGAGATTTCAGGCGTTTTAAAACTCTTTGGGAGCCTTTTCTTTAAAATTAAGCTGGGCTTATAAAAAACTTAATCATGTTCTCTATGAAATTATGTCGTAACCGTTCTTGTCGTGAGCTGATGAGAGATATTCGGAGGGGTATTAGTAAAACATCGACGGATAAAAATAGTGACGCGATATCTAGGGCACAGGACCACAAAATGCAACTAAGTAATTTGGAGCTCAACTGCGAAAAAAGTGTTAATTATAGGAGATGGATGAAGCAGATGCAACATAATAATATCAGGTAATTTCAATAATAAGGTAAAATTAATACATAATAATATTAAGCAATAAAGCCTGCAAGTTTGATGTCAAATTTATAAATTATCAAAATTTTTTTTCCTAAGGCTGAACATACATATATTGGATAAATAATATTACGGTTCCCGAATATTTAAAAAATCAAAATTCCAGTAAGAAATTAAGAAATCTATTTGCCGTAATTAAATGGTTGTTTATATGTATTATCCTTTCAAGCAGAAAAAAGGAAAGAGTGTATACAAACAGTCTTATTTCCTGCAAATATTACTCTGTTCCTCTCTCCATACGCGTTTCGACCACCTTATGGTCTACTGATGAGACCATAATGTGGTCGAAACGCGTATGGAGAGAGAAACAAAGTGATAATTGCTGGAAATAGACTGTTTGTATATATTCTTTCCTTTTCTCTGTCTGAAATGCCTCCGGATATTGTTCATGGAAAGAAACACTGGGAATACAAAAAATAAGATCTATTTTGTTATGCAATATTTTTTACTAAATTGTTTTTTTTCGCATTAAAAAAATTATCAAATAAGATGATGAAAATTTTAACTTAGTAACACATTAAGACTGGTTACCAAAAACATACCCATGAACACTCCCATATTTAATCCTGCAGTTCTGTTTCTGAACTTTTCATATTTTTTAGAATTAAAATTGATTGACATCCCAGGGAGTTGGACTCAAGGGAAGTTAATATCTCAATATCAATTGTAGCTTCCAACGTTATAATGCCTGCTCGGTCTTTTTTTAGCTTCAGAAAATATAATATGTGAAAACAGTCGCTTAATATGTAGACTTTTACCAGAAAGACCGATTTTATTATAAATTTACATATATTTGCATATTTTTGAAACTTGCTTGGTTTGGTTTGAAAGTTGTAATAACGAGGACGTCAACACAACAAATTCTGTTTTTTGAATTTTGAACAGTGAACTTGGACAAACCTTTTCGAATATTTTTATTAAAAAAAACTTTTTATGTTAAAGAAAAAAATATGAATTTTAAAATTTTAGTATTTTTTTTTAAATACAGAATATCTCACTGGCTAAAAATTTGTGCAACTATTGCAACCTTTCTATAAAATCTTGATAATTATCGATGTTCTCGAATTTTCTACCGAAAAACCGGAATTCTGGAGAAAATTCCTAAAACTCTCTCTGAAAATTTCGAAATCCCGTAAGAATTTTCAAATTATTGTAGGAACTCCCGAATTTTCATCAAGAATTTAGAAATAACATAAAAAGTTTGGAATTTTCCTAAAAAATTTCGCATATTTAGAAAAAACTTTATTAGCAAGCGAAGTATCGTATAGAAGTCCCCTGAAAAATATTCAAAATTTTCTTCAGAATTTCAATCCGCATATTGGCATGATTTACCTTGATTTTTTGGTTCCATCTATTTTTTCATTGCTCTGAAGTTTGTTATTATTTTCCTTATTGTCTTTCTTGTCTCTCGGTAGAAATGTTTCCTTTTTTTTTGTAATTTTTAATATTTTTAAACGAGTAACAGTCAAGAATTTTTTAATCATTATGCTCATACTTAATACACTGATTACCAAAAACATACCCAGTAACTCAAATTTATTCTTCTTTTTTTTTTTAACTATTCTAACTAATGGAAAGTAAATATTGTAACTTCCAAGGTTATTGTGCCTAAGTAGGTCTTTTTTAGCTCTAGAAAATATTTGAATAAATGAAAACAGTCTCTCAATCAGGGTTCTTTTATTACAGAGACTGAATATATATTTTTGAAACTTGCTTGATGGTGGTGGTGAAAGTTATAATAATGAATATGCCAACACAACAAATTCGATTTTTCAAATTGTGAACAAATAGTGGGCTTTAACAAACAGGTTTTATTTTTATATGAAAATAAAGAAAAAAGTAGTAATTTTAAAATTTTTGTGTTTATGGATATTTAGGAGGAGTATGCCTCCTTGTACCCCTATTCCTGATTAGCCAAAATCCTGTAAGAGTATCCAAATTCAAGTAGAAACTCTGAAATTCCCGACAAAAATTTAGAATAAATCTCGTGAATTTTTAGGAAAATTTTATTAGCAAGGGAGGTTTTCATAAATGTCGGCTGAAAAATATTCGGAATCTGGATCTCATAAATATGGTCTATTTTCTTCCTTCTGTCTAGTAAAAAAATTTTCTTTTTTTTTTGCTTTATTGTACCAAGATAAACTGAATTTTCTAATCAGAGTTTCATTGTTGAGTTTTATTTTTTTAAATGATCTGCATTTTTAGTATTTTTGGACGAGGAACCTTTTATTCATTAAATTGGTTTCACCTATTTCTGAAAGTAATACTTAACTTTTCTGAGTTTTCCGGAAAATGAATAAAAACCCAAAATATCCGAAAGAAAACATAAAAATCCGAAAAACCATACAAAATTCATACCAAGAAATTCTATTAAGTCCCCAAAATTCGACCAGAAATTCAAAAATATTGCAAAAGAGTATCCAAATTCAAGTAGAAACTCTGGAATTCCCGATAAAAATTTAGAATAAATCTCGTGAATTTTATTAGCAAGGGAGGTTTTCATAAATATCGGCTGAATAATATCGGAATCTGGATCCCATAAATATGGACTATTTTCTTCCTTCTATTCAGTAAAAATTTTTTCTTTTATTGTCTTTATTTTACCAAGATAAACTGAATTTTCTTATCAGATTTTCCTTATTGAATTTTATTTTTTTAATGATTTGCATTTTTAGTATTTTTGGACGAGGAACCTGTTAATTATTAAATTGGTTTCACCTATTTCTGACAGTAATATTTAACTTTTCCGAGTTTTCCGAAAAATCAATAAAAATCCCAAAATATCCGAAAGAAAACATAAAAATCTAAAAAACCATACAAAATTCATACCAAAATATCCCCAAAATTCGACCAGAAATTCAAAAATATTGCAAAAATTCTATAATTCCCGAGAACTCCCAAAAAATCCGGAAATTCTTGCTAAATCCCGTGGAATTCTAAAAGTTTTTTAGACATTTCAATTGCAAATATATTTAAACAAATCTTTGAAATTTCTTCAAAACTATTTAGTGTCAAAAAGTTCCAAAATTTCCGAGGAGTAACATCGCAGAAAATTGTACACATTTTTGAAAATAGTAAAAGTCCACTCAGAAAATACATGTAACTATAAGAAGAACGAAAATAATATCACAAAAATTCTAATAATTTGACGAAAATACATGAAGCTCAGTGCGAATTCATGAAAGAGGGAGCAAAAGTAGTACTAGCGTGAGCTACAGATAATTCAAGTACTTCGGGTCAATATTTTGTATTTTTGCCGTATCAAATACACGTGTCATTTTTAATTTTATTTAAATGATCCAAAACAACATAATGAACAAACCGATTTGCTGTGTTGTAAATTGTAAAAATACTAGCTATAAAAAACAGTGTAAAATGAAAATTAAATCAAAGAAATAAATGGATAAGATTAAGAACATTCATATATCACATGTTAGAAGTTCCGATGTAAAGTCGTATTGTCTTTGTTTTAATGGCTATTCAGGATAAGTACAGAGCAATACAGGCACGGGTCCAAGGGGGAGGGGGTGAAAAATACACTCGACCCTGCTTACTGCATTAGGAACGTGAATGTCGCTTTAGCTTGTCATGCTGTACTCTTGTGGTATCCCGCCTTCCCAAAGAGACAGGCTGGATCAGCTCCTGCATCAATATATAATAATTCTTATTCCTCGTTATTATTTAATGATTTTTTTTTATTTTGACATTACTCAATCATTTCAATGAGTTTTGTTTATTCCTTTATTCATTATACTTACTTTTTTTTAGCTGATAGTATATAAAATATACATGATAAAAAATTCATTTTTTCACTTGTTTTATAAACTTATATATACTTTTATTAAAAGGAAAAAATATACTTTTTAGTTGCGAATATATATTATATTATACTGTCAATATCTGCAAATATCGTCCCTTTACTCCATGCATTAGTTGGCGTTGCTGTCACGCCCTGAGCCAATAAGGAAACCGTTTCCTTAACATAAATATAGTAACCATTTTGGTAATGATGCAAAATTCATTGGAACAGTATCTGGCAACCCAGCAGTAATGAAAAAATCTTATACTTATTTGCCATTTTCCGAGTGAGACAACAATTTTTTATAATATACTCTTTTGATGATCCAATAAAAAATGAATATATCTGGATGCATTTTTTGAGAAATAATAGGGTAAATTTTAAAAATTATAGGATATTTTATTTGTTTCAATAAAAACATCCCATATTACGTCAGTGATTAAAAATGCATATGAATTTATAAACTACATGCAACGACTAAAATTTTTGTTGTCGTTTTCAATGTTAAAAACATCACCTTGATACCTGTACATAAACAAAGCATGAGAATATCTGTGCTGATGTTTTTTAATTGCGCATTTTTATTTATTTTTATTGCGTTTTACTAAAATAGGTTAATAGAGAAATAAACAGGAAAACTAATATCAACTAGGATTATTTGATATCTAATTAGTTCCATAAAAACGTGTTGACAAAATATAACTACCTAAAAAGTTAAAGTAAAAAAGTACGTTTTTGGAGACTTTAGATTTCGATCGAAGACGAGATCACCTCATTGTAGGGTCTAATTATTTACAAATTACATCCACAGACATACAATTGGTTTCTTTAGAGTACATATAAGTTGAATCTTATTTAAACCCCATATATTTTCAATAATATTTGCATGAGGTGAAGGAGGCCACTCCATAGTAGTAATGTATTTTTCTCTTGTATCCATGTGTTCTAATCAAGGAAGTTGGAGGGGGTAAAAGGAAGAATACCCTAAAATAAATTCGGTCGGGTATGTAAAGTTGTATTCCGCTTAAAGGGGCTACACTGTCAGGCGACAGGACTGGACTTGCACGACCTTTTATTACGTTATTATATTGGAAAATTACAATTTAGAGTTCATTATTAAATGATTAATAAAATAAATACTTACGCGAAATAGATTTAAACATCGTTCTCTCGGTAAAAATTAGCATTATGGGAAATCTAGGAAAAAGGCATTTTTTTGAAAAATTTCGGTACTTCCCTCTATTTCGAGGTCGTAGAACACGATTCCGACCTCCCTCTTTCATAATTTTTCCTCAGGTTTACGGAAAACATTGAAAAACACTTTTCACTTTAGGTTCAGCTTTTTGTATCTAATCGTTAAAATTTTGTTACAACCACAAATTCCACACTGATAGAAGCATCCGTATTATATAAAAATTCATAAATTTGCATAGTTTTATCGAAAAAATCAAGAAAATTATCAAATAACAAATCAAAAAAATAAAAACAAAATGGCTTCTGACATTAAATAGTGGTGTGAGCCGGAAAAATTAGCGCTGTTGCCAGATTTCGAATACGATTTCTGTGAAATTCACATATATTATTTTCTTTCACAGTTTGTCTCGCCTTTAACGTGGTCTGGTAACTGGACAATAACATTTTAAATTAGTAAAAGTTTCTCAAACTAACCAAAACTAAGCTAAACCTGAAATAACCAAAACTGACTGGTTGGTTAAAATTAATTTTACCCTTTTTTATACATTACAAAAATTAAACTATATTGTTAACTGTAACGGATAAATTTTTATAGTTTATATTACGAAGGTATAAGTTTAGATCAATTTAGGTTAGTTCAGATTAGTTTGTTTTACAAATTAACCAAAATCAAGCTAAACCTGAACCAATCAAAAATTTTGGGTGGTTAAGATTAATTTTTCTCTGAGACTGTATAAAACATTACAAAAATTAAACTATGGTGTTGACTGAGATCGACAAAGTTAAGATTAATTATTTACAAAAATTAGTAGTATCTGTGTCTAGGAATATATCATATATTAGGTCAAAAATAGTGTTTTATTAATAAGTAATATATTTTCTATTGCTTTTGTTATATTTTTATTTAATATTTAAATTATATGCTGGTTTTTTTTTTATTAAAACGTTGTAACTGAATTGTTACATTTTATTGTCGAAATTTGGATAAATATTTGGATGTTTTTGTGAAACACCGTATTTCATTTTTAACATCTTTGCCACACATTACTTTTCATTACAGAATAAACTTAACCCTTGACTTTATTTAATCTATGCAAATAATTTCAAACGTACGTCAAAAAAATCTTAACTAATAAACATTTTGAAAATTAAAAAACACAGAGTATGTAAGTAAATAGTTATGTAAATATTATTATTACCTTTTTATGAACAATTGGTATCTCTTATCAATCTTATCATAAATATATTTTACATGAAAAACAATTTATTGAGTACAAAAAAATATAAATACGAGTAAAAAGTGACTGAAAATAACTCGTAGGAGATTTTCAATAGATTTTGAAAAACGTGTTCATGTGCACGTAGCTGCTCTGATTTTAAAAATGTAATTAAATATACTATATATATATATATATATATATATATATATATATATATATATATATATATAGAGGATGTCTTAGAAGCAAAAATAATTCTAGCTTTTAAGAGGAAAAAAACTCAACAAAAATGTTTTGAAAAGTAAATATGATTAAGCATCCTTTAAACTACCAAAACGTGTTGACAAACTGTTCAGTACTGCTTAAGGAAATATCTATATACAATTGGCATTTAAGTAGACTATACGACGAAGAGGACGAGGCCTCACACATCATCTCTAGCCTACTGCAGACACCTTCAGTGATCGATCAATCCCTTTCGGAGGCTTATTATACTAGCGAACAGGCTGTTAAACCTAACTAACTTATTCACTTAAAACCAGGCCACACGATAAGTCTCAAGGTAGCACTTTAAGGGCTTCTCAACCCTGACCTCCTATATCAACCAATTACGAGTTGATAACAGTTAACCTTTTGTAATGATATTTCATAATGTATATTGTTTTATAATTAAACACTTTTCACTTTAGATTTAATTTTTTGTACTAAATCGTTAAAATTTTATTACAACCATAATAAATTCCACACTGATAGAAGCATTTGTTTTTTTCTAGTATCACTTTCTTGTGATATAGAAAAATCCACCATCTTATATATTTAAAGTTTTTTCTGATACCTAACAAAACATAATTTGGAGGGAGAGTCATTTCCCCAATAGACCCTCTTTGAATCCGCCTTGTATTTGGAAGCTTATTTTCGAGATGTGTAGATGTCAGCATACAATTGCATGTAGAATTAAGCATCAAGAAACAGTCATCTGTGGTACATCTTTTACTCCCTAGACTGGGCCGTAGATTTTCCAGTCTCTTGGTATATTTGGAAAATATTTGATACTGTAAATTAATCTTTCTTGTGGCGTCGTACGATGTGTTTGTATCTATATTCTTTGTGATGTGAATGAAATAAATGGCAAACTTATTTTGACAAATTGATACTGTAAATTAATCTTCCTTGACGCATCGTGCGATGTGTTTTTGTCTATATTCTTTGTTATAGGAATGGAATAAATGGCTCAATGTAAATAATAATTAAATTTAATATTTTTTCTAATCGATATCTGCGCTTTCTGAAAAACTATTTAACCGATTTCCTTATAATTTTGTAGATTTCTTTCAAAATTTATAAATGTTATCCCAGATCGAAAATCTCTTTATTTTTCTCTTTTTAAAGGGTGTTTTTTTATAGAGGTATAGAACTTTAAGTTGGCAACACTTTTTTAACTGGCGGTCATTTTGTCAGCTGTCAAGTAATTTATGTTTAGTTTGGTTTGACATTTCAACATGAATAGACTGACGCCTGAACAACGCTTCCAAATTGTACAAATTTATTTTGAAAATTATGGTTCTGTTCGAAATACGTATCGCGCACTACATCCATTTTACGGTCAACATAATCGTCCATCAGAGCAATTAATTCGATTAACTATGGAACGTTTTCGCACCACGTTTACTCTAAATGATAATACGCATCCACAGAGATATCGTACAATGCGTACAGAAGAAGGCATTGCTGCTGTAGAGCGTAGCGTAAAGAAAGACCCCAATCAGTCTATCCGCCATCGTGCACAGTAATTGGATATGTGTCCATTCACTTTATGGAAGATTTTGCGGAAAGATCTTGGTTTGTGTGCTTACAAAATCCAACTCGTGCAAGAATTGAAGCCACACGATCACCTAGCAAGGCGTAGATTCGGTGAATGGGCCCAAAACAAGATTGCCGTTGATCCCGATTTTCATAAGCGAATTTTGTTTAGTGATGAAGCTCACTTTTGTTTGAATGGATACGTCAATAAACAAAACTGCCGTATTTGGAGTGATGATAATCCTCAAGTGTATGTTGAGACACCGTTACATCCAGAAAAACTGACTGGTGTGCTTTATGAGCTGGTGAAATCATTGGTCCGTACTTCTTTAAAAACGATGCTGGTCAGAACGTTACAGTCAATGGTGACCGCTATAGAGCCATGATTACTGACTTTTTCGTTCATCAATTGAACAACCATGATGTGCAGGAGCTGTGGTTTCAACAAGACGGCGCAACATGTCACAGAGCTCGTGCCACAATTGATTTATTGAAGGAAATGTTTGGTAACCGCATAGTTTCACGTTTCGGACCCGTGAATTGGCCTCCAAGATCGTGCGACTTAACGCCGCTAGACTATTTTCTGTGGGGATATGTGAAGTCGCTAGTCTACGCCGATAAGCCCGAAACGATTGATCACTTGGAGGACAACATTCGCCGCGTTATTGTCGATATACGGCCACAAATGTTGGAAATAGTCATCGAAAATTGGACCTCCAGATTAGACTACGTCGGAGCCAACCATGGCGGACATATGCCAGAAGTCATATTTAAATTATAATGCCAGAAGTTTATCTTTCGAATAAAGTAAATTTCATGTCAATTTAAAAAATTCATCTTTGTTTTATTCCATTTAAAAGTTCTATACCTCTATAAAAAACACCCTTTATAAGCTTTTATTTACCGTCAATTGTGCATCTATTTGTCTGCCTGGTATGATTTTTTCTAACCCATATTTCGCATACTTCCCACATGTCCAATTATCCTTTTATGAAAATGGCGCCAATTTTAATTTTTATAAAAAATACCTCCAAACTACACCAATATGATATAAACATGAACAGCGATTTTTTGAAAATAAATTCTTCAAAGTTAATTTCTGGCACTGTTATTTTTGAAGTAGGTTATCAAAAGTATGCTTAACAAATTAATCCTATGGACGTTTAAAACAGATAAACAGAAAATTAAACACAAATAATTTAATCTTCACTGCCTAATAACAGCATTGTATGTAAAAATAGGTACAATTATCAAGTTCTTAGTTTCTCTAATATTCAAAACAAATACATAAAAGATAAATATAGAATTGTTTTTAAATAAAACGATTTATGGGCCATTTTAATTTCTTTACAATTTTGTTTATCCCCTTTTTGCAAAAAAATACTAAAACCACTCTTTTTCAACAATTAACTGTTATATTAAGCTAGCCATAAACCGTCGATCATACCCTATAGATATAAATAAACAATAGATTTGTTTGAAGGCTGTTTATGGTCGGTGGGGGAGAGGCCTTTTTGATGTTTGACAGACATAAACATGTTTACGTATCCTTTCTTTCAGTTTAACTGCTTGTCGTGACTATTTTCAGTGTTTTTAAGTGTTAGAAATTACTAAAAATACGAAGTTTGCAATTAATATTAACAAAAAGAGGATTTAAAAACTTATTTTTATTGGTAAATATTGTTAGATATTGTTTGCATATTGAAAATAACAATAATAAAATATAGGCAACCCTAAATTCATACTTTTATGTATTCTAGAATTGACGTACTGATTATAATATGATATTCGTTTAAATAATGCATAAAATCGGTGTGTGTGTGTACCAAGAAATGAAATATATACTGTTTATCAACCTTTATCAAATATAAATAAAAATATTATTACGTTATTAAGCGTTCAAACAACCGGGCCCTACTTCTGACGTTATGCTAATTCTACAGGGGAATGTTCGAAGCCATAAACGATGCTTTTTGCTTACATCTGCATCAAAAGGACGATAAAGCTTACGTTGATACGTATGACTACGCAGATAATAGGAGAGAATAATATAGAATGTATAGGGCTCACTTTACAGAAACAAAACCCCATGTATAGATTTTTTTATTGGTGTACTGTTAAATTTAGACTGCATAAGTACATGACTATAGACTTGTCTAACTGACGTCTTTATGGTCGTTATTATCACTGTTTAATAACATACTAAATACATTTAAAAAATTACAATAACTGCCAACGTGTTTTGCACGGAAATAACTAATTATTTTTATATCTGAAACTGTCAAATGAATATATATAATTAAATTATATAAAATTAATTATTACATACATTTTTTAATGTAATTCATTTTAGCAAAACATTGACGATATTTAAAAATTTTATGACATTTCGAAACACATTGAAAAGAAGTGATTAACGTCCCGAAGTGGGGCTCCATATTACGCATGTTATAATCTAACCGCATTGCGTCTTCGTTAATGTAGTAGCTTTCTAAATATTGAGTTCCTGTTTCCAATCCTGCTGTCAAAATTTTGTTAATTATACTGAAAGATGTGAATCGGGCACAATATCATCAGACTAAATTAAACCTAAAATCAAAAGAAAAAATTGACATTGAGAGTCTATACAGGAAAATCAGTTTGAATTATTTAAAATTTGAAACATATAATGACCAACTACAAAATTTTTGTCGTAAGGCATCAAAGAATGAAAATGTTATGAATTTTTCCAGTGCGTTTCGATATATGTTTACTGTTGAGTGGTTCAAAACGTAATATCTCTTTATCTATCATAAAAATACTGTTTACAATCACTAGTCAACAATTTTCAGTTTTATTGTCAATAAAAATTGCGTAAATTTATTGAGCGAGTACAAGCAGTTTGAACAGGTTTCTATTTGAACTGGATGCTTTAAATATAACTTGTAATTAAAGTACCGATTACGCGAGACTCAATTCGTACTTGAATGTTTTTAATGATCAAAAGTGAAAAAGTGTTACGTTTTTTTTTCACGTATTTATTCATGAAATACTTTTCTTTAAATATTTTTCAAAAACAGGCAAGTAATCAAAACGATGCACATATTTTTTTGCATCGAGAAATACGACGATTTTATAGTTTATTAAAAACGATAATTTATGAACTGCAAACGTGAATTCTTGATCTCTAGCGTGCCTACGCAATAAGTCAATTATAATATTGCTACATTAAAAAAGTGTTAAAAGTGAAATATGCCTATTGCGGCAACGACGTCTGTCTACGTGACTCTTTTCACGCGATGCCAACGCGGCGGCGCGCTGTCTTTATATTAGGAATCGAACCCTTCTCTCTGGTAATCAGCCATTTCGACAAAGACATTTCGCCCTGGTTTGTCCTATTTATGAGGGATGAATGACCTCGCAGGTAGCTGACGCCTTCTTTGTAAACAAACTGTGATCATGTGTTGTTGTGGTGTCTGACAATATCAAAAAATTTGCAGCGCAGTTTTTAAATATGTACATATTATAATATATCAAAACACGTGATATCACATTTTAATTCATTGCCATTTAGAATATCAGGTTAGGCTACTTTTATATGCAACAACTTTTTCTAACACTCAAAATAAACCAACTAATATTAACGTAAACTTTCAAATACAGGATAGTATTGTATCAAAAGCAAGACAAAGGAATTTTTTGGTAAAATTCAAGGCCAAGAAGATTTTGAGGAGTTTATTTTATGTGTAATACGAAAATGGCCGTTTATATTTCGGGAACTGAGAACGTATCTTCTGACATATCTATTGTAAATTTTGGACGGTCTAAGTTCGCAAAACATATGAACGCCATTTGCATTGTTTACAGTAGCTTGAAAATTCATCTCTTAAGTTTTTATATGGCGATGAAGTACCTACACTACGCTGGTTTGATAAATTTCATCATGTCTGTCGTTCGCTCGCGCTGTTAGTGTATGTTATAAGTGTGTAAGCTCGTCTATATTGAACATAAGGGTGACAGCATTTGAACATAAACTCCTGCAAATGGAATATTTTGGGAGCGTTGGCCGTTCCGACTTCAATCATACTGCTGTCCCATATTAATTTGTAGCTATTTTGAAAACCTATAACTAATTATCACAAAGACGAGGGTTCCCTGAAAGTCCGGTCGTTCATTTTCGTTTTTTCAGTTTTAGTTCCAAACTACAAATTAATTTAAGGCTTACTACTATCAAAACTCAGGGCTTCAGGACTCAGGCAAGGCTGCTCACAAGCTGGTCAGATGACATCACTTGTTGAAGCTCTCACAGCAGTGCGCCCGCCAGTTTAATCGCGTAAAGGTTTTTAATAAATTAGACAAACCAAATTTCTCAAAACAGTTAATCTATTAACAAAAATAAATAGGAAACGGAATTATTTACAATGAGAAACTTAAAATTAGAAATAAATAACAGTATCGAATTACTAAAATAATAACTCCAGTTGGCCATTCTATTGGTAAAAATGAGAAACCCAATTTAGAAGATAAATTAAACCTATAAATAGTTTTTTAAAATATTAAATAGAAAAAATTAACAAACAGTATTAAAGTCGCTCTTTTTACGAAATGAAAAACAAAACAAAGAAAACCTTCATTCCTGGCGAATATATTCGTCACGTAATTTTCTTGAAACTGTTCTTAAAAGTCGTACCGACCGCCCTACACGAATTCCAGATTGTAACTAAAGTTTAGTATTTCTAGAAGAGCCCTTCGATTTTTACCCCGAACTCTCCATATAATACACCCTGTAACAGTCAATTTTATTCTTTAAAGTTCGAGTAGTTTCGGTCTTTTCGTTCCCAGAAAGCGTCAGCTATTCTATACCGGATACTTAATTCCCGAATTGATCTAGATCGGAGCATCTTAACCTTATTTTTTATACAAAAGGATTAATAGAACTATTCTAGGTATTTCTATAACGAAAAGAATAATAAGATGACCACTAGGAAAAAAACGTGAATGCAATTTTATTCATTTTGTTGGTATTTAAATAATTCCTTGTTGCAATCAAGAAAAAACAGGCTATATTAATTCTTTGTACATGTTGTCAAACGATATATTATATTACAGTGAGTTTATTTGATGATTCTTTGTTTCCTGATGACGAAAATATCGTTCAATATTTTAATTAATTTTAACGTTATTTTACAGAAAGCACATGTTAAGACCTTATCTTTTCGGTTTAATTTATATTACTAGGGTAGGATTTCTTCGACAGATTTATATATAAATCTTAAAGAGGGTCTTTTAGTTTGTGGTCATAAATTGACTGAGTTTATATAATTTTAAGAAAACATTTAAACCACTCAACGATAATAAATTTGAAATTATGCTTAAGTACGATAATTGATTTATTTTTTCTTTAGAGTTTCTTGAAAGGTAATAAAAAATATATACTATCTCATTCCCACGGATAATATCTATCCACAAAGTGATTATTTAATTACCCATTTTAGCACAATATAATTCACGTTAAACAGTATAAAATAACTAGTGATTTTTCCATTAACACTATTCAACAATTTTAAAGATCTTTGGAATTTGAATCGACCTAACTAATGCACGCGGTGCAACTATAAAATAAGGAAATTACTGCTGTAAAACATTGTGTTTTAAATACATTTTCAGTTATTATTATTGTTAACCAACTATTTTTTCATTATTATTATTTCGTTGTATAATCATAATATATTTAGGTTACGCCTATGGGTTAGTGCACAAATGTAACCCAATAGTAAACTCTTAGATAAGTTTATCCTAAGTAAACATATGTTAATCAACTGAAACAGAATAAGTCCCAAACCAATAAAACCATAAAACTATTCCTTTCTAAAAAATACGTAATTTTGTTCATGTCGCCCTTTTTGTCGCATATCAGGTAGACTTTGCAGATGGGTTGTTTGACCAATAGACATAAATTATATTTTTAATGTTGACAAGGGTAAAATATAAATTAGATCAAGAGGATGAAAAGCTTCTTTTTATTGTGGTGACATCCAAGAAAAATTATTTTTAGTTACAATAACGTCTGGAAAAGTATTGGTATTTTCTGTCAATATTATATATACTCATTGAAGATTGTATGAGCTTTATGTATATATATATATATATATATATATATATATATATATATATATATATATATATATATATATATATAGGGTTATTAGTAATTCAATACGTTCCTTTGGGGATCTGATAGTACAAGTGATAACGGGTAAATTTGACTCGATTTATAATTTTTCTTGAAACAATAAGTTTTCCTTCAAATTTTTCACAGAATCGAAATGCCTTCACAGATTTTTTTGCTCTATTTGACAGACCATAGTATTGGTCAAGTATTCCAGCAAAATAGTTATACAAAGTTAAATTATATATTTGAAAAATTTCATTTTTAGAGATTAAAGGCTATTTAAAATCACGATGAGTATTAAAAGATTTGTATTGATTGATTGAAACTAGTGCTAAATCAAAGGCAGGATCAGCAAGCTCATAACAACCTTCAATGTAAACCTCTTCCCTATCTGTACAACGCGCCATTCGATTTTTTCATTGTTCGAGACAGTGCTGGAAATCTTCTTCTGCGAGTTCCTTCATGACGCGTGCTGCTTTTTCTTTCACAGCTTCAGCGAACTGAAATCGTGTTCCTTTTAATGCAGTTTTCGCCTTGAAGAGTAGATAAAAGTCAGAGGGTGCAAAGTCAAGCGAATAAGGCAGAGGGTCTAACCCATGATTTTTTTTTCAAAATTCGGATTTTTTCCTTATTCTTTCAGAGTTAAATAAGAACCTCAAAGTAGTAATGTTGATGAATTATTTAACTTTCAAAATCCCATCATCGCTTTGCATCTTGATTTGCTTATTCGAGCTTTTTTAGCTCTCGGTGAAGTTGAGCCCTTCCAGTGCATGGATTGGTGCTTAGTCATGCAGTCATAAGTGAAAAACTAAGATTTGTCACATGTTATTAGTCTTTCCAACAAATTTAGATCGTTTTCAATGGAATTCAGGGTGTCAGTACACTATAAAAAACCTTTACATTAATTTTAAGGTAAAGTGTTGGAAGCGAATTTTATAAACCGTTTATTAAATGTATTTAATGTTAATGCATTAAATTTAATAATTTTTTCATTGAATCTAATGTAAATATACATTAAATTTAAGTTACTTAATTGAAATTTAAGGTAACGTTCAATTAAATTTAATGTACAAAGCTTTAATTTCAAAGTACATGTAACTTACTCACGATTTAAGGTACAAAATCATTAAATTAATGATGTACATTAAATTTAAGTTTATTTTTATAGTATACAAACATTTTTACAAGCATCTTTTTGTTCGATTGTGAAAATTTTAGGCAACATTTTCGCGCACACTTGTTGCATATTAAAATTGTTGTGTAAAATTTGCCTTACACATTCTTTGTCAACTTCTACAGTTTCAGATCAGATCAAATCAGATTACCAACTTTTTCAATAGTTTCATTTGTTTTGACGTGGAAGGGCGCCCTTGCGTAAATCATTATCGACATCTTCTCCACCATCTTGAAAACGCTTAAACCACTCGAAAACTTGCGCATGTGATAAGCATTCATTACTATACAATCGAAGATCACGGCCAGACTGATTTCTTTACAGACATGGGAGGTACCGCATTCGAAAGAGAAGGAAAGCTTTACGCTACACAGCTGTCGGTCCTTTGCCTTTAACGTATACATACTTCTTCTGTAGAAGCATAAAACTCATTATTTTATAGCTCCACCTCGTAAATATCTTCCAATAATAGCATCTATATTTGAAAGAATCTCTTCTTTATTATGATAATTTTGTCTCAAGTCATTCTATTTTTTGAAAAGTTCAAGTCATCTGACCCCTGGTTTATTTATTTTTAAAATGATCCCTAAAGTATAAAAGGAATGTTAGTATTCCTTTATGTTTTAGTAAGTTTTCAACCAACTTAAAAGTTACAAAGTTGTGTAAATTTACTGTTTTTATTCCCATAACAAAATGGAGAGTCAATGTGATAAAAAAACTGGGTATGTAATATAAAAATACAAATATAAAACCTGTGATAGCTGCTAACATTTCATCCAGCATAAAATACCCTTAAGTCCAGAATATTAAGAGCGAGGTGACATAATTTTTGCTTGAACTTTACGAATTTCTTAGTTCATTTTCTTTTAATAAAAATATTGATTCTCATTAACAAATCCTATTATTTTGTGTTTAGGCTTTGCAATTTTACTATGGACGAGTGTTAAAATTGTACGAAAATCGATAAAGAAAATACAGGTTTTACACTTTTGCCAGATTAAAAGTGTAAAAAAAAAATTTAAAAACCAATTTAAAACCATTAACGAATCTTTTTCTCATTATCAAACAAAATTGACAGGAACCCAACAAAACAAACAATAAGTATTTGGATAGTAAATTTGTCAGCAGCAAAACTCGATGTCCCAAAATAGATTTATAACCTTGAAAGTAGCGTCAGACCTATTCTGTTCATCAGAAAACCATTATTTCAACTAGGAATGGGCTTTCGTTTAGCACCTAAAATATCTGTATATTATGTCACGCTTGTGTTGCTCCAACATGGGTAACTACAGATCGTTGAACCGCTAGACCTCTGCAATAACTAATTTATATTGGTTAACCTACATCGGACATGTAAAAAATATCGAAACTTGTCGGAGATACGTTAAATTTGTGCAGGTTTAGTTACTGAAAATGATTTATTTATTTTTATTATATCAGGTCGGCAAAAAAACAATTTCGGTTTTGTGGTGTTAAATAAAACTTTTTTATACAAAAAATATATATATCCCTTCTCTTTTTAGCAGCCCAATTTGGTTCTTCTTAGACATAGGCCTCCTCTAGTCTCTTCCAACCTGTTATCTGCAATCCAGTGACAGTTTCTACCTACTTTCCCATTTATATCGTCTATTCATCTTTTTAGGTGTCTTCCGATACTTCTTTTTGACGACCTAGGTCACTCTTGCAATATATGTTTTGTCCACCTTACCTAGCGACGTGTCCTACCCAGGTCCATTTCAAAGTAGCAATGCGTTTTATCACATCCTCCAGTTTCGTGCGTCTGTAACTTATCTAAATCTTCACTTATTAATATCACGTCATCCGCGAAACAAATGGTTGAGATATCTACCATCGACGCTAATGCCCTTATATTCCCAGTTTAGTTGCTTAAAGACATCTTCCAGTGTTAAAGAAAAGAATATAGGGAAAATCGTATCTCTTTGTCGCACCCCTCGACCAATATTACCTTCTGTGTTTCTAAGTCCTCTGTTATCTTTACTTGCAGTGTGCCCTTATCGTAAATATATTTCAGAAAATTTCTGTATCTGGAGTCAATCCTTGCATGGTCCATTGCTGAAGTGTGGCCCATAGCTTGACAGAGTCAAAAGCCTTGCTATAATCAACAAATGCTAGATGGATTTGAATATTATATTCGGTGCATTTTTCAATTAGTAATTTGATGTTCTGTATCTGCTCTGTTTTACTAAAGCCCAGCTTATTCTGGAGGTTGGTAGGAGTCAAATTTGTTTATAAGTACAAAGAATACATGACTTTTTGCCCTCTTTCTTGCAGTTTCATGATTCCGCGCACGCAAAAGTCCTGGTCCTTATCGGCAGAAAACTGAATCATGTTTGTGAACATTTTACCTTTCAAACTGGTTTGCAAACTTCGAAATAAATGATAAACAGATGGTGCCAGGTCGGGGTTGTATGGAGGATGCGGCATCACTTCCCAATTAAGCTCCAGTATCATGATGGAACACGATTTCTTCAAACATCTGAATTGATCGTTCATCCCTTTGGAAGCAGCTAAAAATACACAACACCCTTTTAGTCCCACTAAATTGACAGCATCACCATTTTTGGATGCAATTTAGTTTCAGATGTTGTTTGTCCTGATTTGGACTATGATCATTTTCTAATGACATTGCTGTAAATGATCCATCTTTCATCACCAGTGATGAATCTTTTAAAAAATGATCGATTTTAATGCTTTTTAGAGCAACATGCTTTTCTAAAAATAAAAAAGGCATTAGGACTATTAAATATAGATCAATCATTCTGCTTTCAAGGTTAGCTTATGTTATAACAGAAATTATACTCTTATTTTCTTAGTACATATTGTAGAGTGAATTTCAAACTTCCATTTTTGATCTTTTGGGAAGATCTGGTTTTTTTCTTTTCGACAAGATCTATTTTTGCCAGAAAAGGAAATAACTGGATTGTTTTCTTTCCTTTTTCAAATGGCATATAGGGTTTCCTTGAAATTGTAAGCGCAATGTTTATACTCTAAAAATAATGATACCTAATTGAAAATGTTTATTTCCAAAAAAAAAAAAATTCTACTTCTTGGACAGATGAAACAGAATCCACCATTTTTCTTCTCCAACTCGAAATACTCACACAAATTTAGCACAAGCTGTTGTGCTTACCTGTGAAGAGTTTCACCACAGATTACCTAAAACAACAAGTTTCATTATTAAAGTAGGGCGAAAAATATTTTAAAATTATATACGTGTGTCGAGAATTTAGATACCGACTACACATTTGCAAGTTAGAAATATTTATGCGTGTAGGTATATCTTTTTAATCAAAATAATACCTACTTACCGGTAATAAATTATAACACAATAATTAAAACTTTTTTAAAAAACAATCTTCTGTTGTAAATTCACCTAAATGACCAAAATTTCTCAAAAACACTGTCAAATAATATTTTGACTGAAGTCAAAAGAAAGTCTGTATTCATAAAACTAAATGACTCGTTTCTCTACTCATACTTATCCGATTTTTTGCGACATATGGCTTGAATTGGAAGAATAATATTTTGTTTTCCGTCCTCATAACTGTCTTTGATATGTTCGTAGATTGATGACGCATGGCCTAATTGTATCTCTTTGTGAACCTCAGTAGCTTTTAAAATATGCCAAAAATTTTCATTTCTACGCTCCATGTTAAAATTGACCCTTTACTAATAGGTACAAACAGAATTACGCACAAGTTGATTCTACAATAACCTAAATGTGACTATCAAATGTCAAAAGGAAAAAACCATAACACTGACAGAAAATTCTTCAAAACAATTGCAACACTCTCTATTTGTAACAACCAATAATTTTTCTCCCAACCCAATATATCATTGTTTACATGTTTACTTTAAAAAAATTCATACGAAAACATTTTTAGGTGAAGGTGGAACAAACACGGACATTCCGTTTTTTTTTGATACATAATAATTTTGTTTCATTGTTCAATTCAAATTGAAATAAATATATTTTTCTCGGTATTGTATGTACATCCTTGTTTAAACAAAAATATTAAAAATTATAAAAAGTATTTTTTTAACGTAATTGAGAAAACTGTGCATGTGCACTTGGTCATTGTTAAAAAGTCTTGAGCTTCACTTAGCAAAACCTTGAATCTTTTTTATAGCCGAAAATCTTAACCTTGTTAGTATTTCAAAATAATAAAGGAAATCATAAAAACTACCATATTGTTATTAAAAAGAGACTTGTGTGTGTAAAAAGTCAATAATTTTGGTTTTTATTTCAAATTAGAAAAAATATTAGTGCACTCAACCATACTAGCTAGCAAGACTTCAACATCTGTTAATGTAAACATATAAATTTGTCTCTCTTATTTTTCAGTAATGAATTAATATGCTTACGAATCCGATATTTATCATCTATTAACTAGATTATTTCCTGAAAATGTAACAAGTAACACTCAACTCTGCCCACGCGCTTTTAGAAAGTAATTTGTTTTATTTACCGTCTCCATTTGTCAAGAAAGCAAATCTATTCTTTTAAATTTTCATGGTTTTGATACCCAAAAATATCCATAACAAATATCAGATTGATAGGCGATCGAAAAACATGAACAGAGCCTGCAGTAATAGGCATTTTATGGTTATAATAGTTGTGAAAGTAAATTTTTTCCATATTCGTTTCTGGATTTAATCAAAGTTACTCATTATTCCGCAATAAAACTTTTCCTTAAATTACAATTATTTTTCATAAAAAATATCGATGTAACGATTTGAGTAATTCCCTCCGTCAATATTTTAATTTCAGTTAATAATAACATGATCCAGATTAGATTACTAATATTTGAGCGATTGTTACTTACTCATTCGGAAATCACGATATAAAAGTCACAAATTTCTGTTTTGAACATGTTATGAGTGCATGGCGGTTTTCCACAGTATTCTGTTATAAACGGAAAATAATTCCGTGCGAATGTAACCTACGCCGAGGGTTCCAAGCTAACAATGATAAAATGTCTTAGTGTCTGTAAATTTATGGCATAGATTAAATAATCAGTTTTACACAAAATCCTTTAAAATTAACTATTTGAGTCTATTGTCTGGTTAAAAATATACATTTAAATAATAGATATGATTCTTATTGCATTTTTTTTCTAATTTGCAGAGCTTTATCCACTATCCAACAAACTCTAGTCAAACCCCCACAATCCAGTTCTTTGGCATCCAAGGAACAATCCAGAGATTTTATGGCGATGTTTCCAGATATCATCAGAGAGCTTACTGATGTCGGAAGAAGCCAAGAATTGCCCGACGTTATGCGTAGATTTGCAAGGGTACGTACAATTTAAAATAATTTCATCTCATCAATTTGATTTCTTATTGCATCAGATAAACGTTTCGTTCCTCTCACTTCTACGTTTTTTACATTATTTATCGTTGCGTTTTAAATAATTTGACATTTGATTGCATCAGTGAAAATGTCATGTAATTTACATATTTTAAATTAAAATATATATTTTTTAGTATACTCATAACGCCGATTTTTAATAAATAAAGTTTCAATAATCTTGATTATTGATTGCATCAGCAATATATCGTTTAATTTGTGTATTATTTTCGTAATAGTTACATAATATCTATCCGGATAATTATGATATTTTGAATATTTTATGCTGGTATTAATTTATTTAAATAATTATAATCATATTATTTAAGTTGCCAATATTTATCCAGTAATCTCGTCAAAATGATTAAACTTATATTTTAAAATAATCAGTTATTCTACTAAAAACGTAATTTTCTATAAAAAATTTGACTTTTCATTAATTATAATTATAGATTTCGGAATGAAATTTTATTTGTTATACCCTTGCAAGTTTTCATTTAAAATTAATTGTTTCATTACATCCTGTAGATGTTGCTTTTTTTAATTATAAAGCTATTTTGTAACTTTAATAATTGTCATTATTAGAACGCCTTTATAAAAAAATCATTATTATAATAACCAGTCGGTATTTTAATAACATAATCATTGGCAGTACAACGACAGATTCCATATAATTTTCTGTTAGTTCCTCTGTTAAAAAGTCTGTCCTCAAAAATTAGTAACAACGGCAACTAATAGAAGGTTCCAGATAAATGTCAAAATTATTGACAACTTAATGAATGAATTAAAGGTTGCTGATGATAATAATGGCTATGTCATTATGATAAAAGCACTGTCATAATAATAATAATAATTTTCATAGTTACATAATTTCTATTTTAATAGTCCTGATATGAATTTCCTGCTGTTTCTAACCAAAAAGTTCCTTTTAGGTGTTGCAGTACAATACACCAACTGGCAAGAAAAATCGCGGAATGATAGTAATCTCATCCTACAAAGTGTTAGAAGATCCACAGAAACTTACTCCAGAAAACCTTAGGTTGGCCAGTATTTTAGGATGGTGTGTTGAAATGGTACGTAATTTTTGTTCTTACTTTAATTTGATAATTAATTATATATCAAAAAATAAACATGCACTACAAAATTGATAACTTTTAGTTCAACAAATAGAAATACAAAATAAAACAAAATTCTCTTATGATAAATAAAAAAACACTTGGGACAAAAGTATGGAAGGAATATTGTTTCCACAAAAAATATTTAAGTCTGTATATATTAAAAAATCAAAATTCAATATTTTGCCTTAAAGACTTCATGTTCTTGGCATTGAGTCGACAAGATTTTGACATCCATACTGGAATCTTCCGCCATTCATCTTGTAAAACTTCCCATAGATGATTTTCATTATGAATTACTTGTTCCTTAATTTTTCGCTCCCATCGGATTTTTTACCATACGAGATGAGTGTTTGAGACCATTGCCTTATATGATATTTCCATAAAAGAGGCATTTCTTCTTCGGCATAGGGCAACATAGTATTCTGTAATATGCCGCGGTACGTAAATCGATCCATTTTTCCAGTTTCCAAACTTGGAAAAGCATCCCCAGACCATAATACTGCCACCTACATGCTTCACGGTAGGTTTTTGATACTTAATATCAAATTATTTTCCTACAGGCCTTCGAACAAACGTCCTTCCGTCTGAACTAACTACTTTAAATTCACTTTCGCCACTCCACAGCACCATATCCCAGTTTTGAGATGTCCAATTTACATGCCTCGAAGCAAACCGAAGTCTGGCCTATTTTCACTTTTTTAATCGAAAAACGCCTAAAAACTTTAAATACAGAACCGTGTGTTACGTCTGTCAGATATGTGATTTGTCTTAAATTGCGCTGTTGCCATAGCATAAATATGATTTCTATGAAATACGCATATATTATTTACTTGTAATGTAAGCTTTAAAGTAAAATATACGAAAAACATTATTGTTTTTTTTTTTTAATTTTTTTATTACGCATGATTTTTCTTCCAAATATTAATAGTTTTAAGGAGATCCTATTGTTTTTGTGAACGGAAAACAGTTAACATAGATGAGTGCAAGTTGGACAAGAGAAAATACAGTCAGGATATTTTTGGGGGGATAGGGAGGAAAATGGAGAGGCTCTGGACAATGAATCAGTCACTAAAGTTCGTAGATCCCGATAATGGAGCTCACACTCAAAATATTGGAGGGGTCTATAGCAATTTACGTGGAAGTATTCTGAAACTTGGTCGTCGCGAAAAAAATTTCCACGACTCCTTAAAGGAACATTTGTTTTGAACAAAATAATTTCAACCGGAAGAATATTCTGCTGAGTAGAAAGAGTAATACTACTAATCGAAGATGCTCCGTCTCTTTCTAAGCGAGAGCTAAGGCGGCTCTATAAGATCCGTTGTCTATTATCTTTATTTTATATCTATGGTATTTAGTTTTATCAGTAGTGTCGAGAAGGTTTGGGAATCTCATTTTTGCTTTTTCGTTGTTTCTCTTGATTTGGTTGCTAAAAGTTGTTCAAAGATAGTTGAAATGTATTACAAACAATATATTTCAATAATAATAAATGTGAAAGTTCTTTGCTCTTTAAGAAAAAAAAAAGGTTCTTAAAATGATTGATGTTTTTTCTGCATTTTCTGTGGAAATAAGGAAGAACTCTGAAAAACTAATACTAAGATCTTGTTTTACAACTTCAGCTTAATTGGAGTGGGGAGGGGGGTATATAAGAAATTATCAATTACTATATATATATATATATATATATATATATATATATATATATATATATATATATGTCAAGGCCTAGCCCAAATTACCGAACCAAAAAGTAAATTTTGTAAGGATATTATTTCTATGCTTTCAATAAGAATTTTTTTATTCTAATACTTCCTTGGGTAGTTGATCTTGACCTTGAGAATTTTCTGCTTTTAAGTTGTTTAAGTGCTTATTCCACCTCTGGATCATATATATTAAAAGATAATTACTGAACATCATTAAGAAATCTGATGAAGATTTTTCAAAATCTAATTTTAAATTGTGCTAATAAAAAACGCTTCATTTGATCACGCATGCGTGACCTGTACCCGCAGAGAACATGATATGTTTAAATGCATTTAACAATGAATTTAGATAACATTTTATTACACAAGAATAACATCATTTTTGTTGGTGTTTTTCCTTTACAATGTATAATAAGGTCGTTTCTTTCCTTTTGCATTGAAACAAGTTATATTATTACTTAAATTATTGATTTTTGATCAGAAACCAGATTTAGATGGTGAAATCATTTGTTTAAATTTGCATAAATTACTTAAAACCCCTTTTTTCAAATACATTAAAACGACCAATAACAAAACAATATTATCGTAAAAGTTTTAGATTTTTTTAGGAACCAGTTTTGAAATCTATTAATTAATCTGACAAATAAGTAATCACCTTTGGCCGTTTAAACAGGTTGTTTATCTATAACAACAAATTTTGAATAATAAGGAAAAAAATTTAATGTTCCAAATCGCGAAGCAAAAATATGTTGACATATTTTATTTCGAATTTTAAGACTTTTTTGTGGTAATAAAATGAACTGTCGACTTTTAACTATTCATTCCCTTTAAAATAGATCTTTAAAAATAAAAATTGCAATTGTTCTAAAGGTATGGCAAGATTTAACATATTCATACAGGGCTACTTATAAGTTTCACGTTAAAAACTTTTTTAAAATACGAGGGTAGATCAAAAAATTCTCCGAATAGGACCGTTATAGGGTGAAATTAAAGTAAAAATTATTTTTCCTTTTCAGTACAATCCCTCTTAATCCTGATAAATTTTTCAGATCTGTCAATAAGTTTATTTAGCAGAAATTGCTTCCTTCACCCCATCGTCGCTGAAAAACTTTTTTCCTCGCAGCTCTTTTTCACTTTTGGAAATAAATAATAATCATTGGGAGCAAAATGTGGGCTATAGGAAGGGGTGATCCAAGATTGGAAAGCCAACTTTTTGAATAGCAACCATTGCAACTGAAGCTTTGTGGACGGGTGCGTTGTCGTGCAGAAGCAGCACACTTTTAGTCAGTTTTTCTCGTCTTTTCACTCTTAACGTTCTAGTAGGAACACATAATATTTTCCTGTTAAAGAAACGCCTTTGTCTTTGTAGCAGTATTCCTTCTGAATACCAGAAAACTGTAGCCATAAGTTTTCCAACCGATTGCGATACCTTGAACTTTTCGGTGGTGGTGTGCCCTTTTTATGCCACTGCGTGGATTCTTGCTTCGACTCAGACTCATGATAATGAACCCATGTTTTATCCCCAGTAACAATTCGGCCCAAAATGTCATCCTTGTTATCACTACACAGGTCTAAAAACACGCTGCAACACGCTAGTCGCTCCTTTTGGTGAGGCATGATGATTCTCGGGACATATCCTGCTCACATCACCTTTGACATGTCAAGATGGTGATGCAGGATATTTAAAATGGTTGTAGGTGATACTCAAACCATTTGTGCAAGTTGCTTCTTCCTCAGACGGGCATTTTGCGGTACTAACTTATGTTTTTTTAATAAGAAGCTTTAGATTATCTCGAAATTGTCCGTTCACCAAACAGTTTTGTTAGAAGATGCATTGTTGGTCTGATCTTATAAGAAACCACATCTCTGGTCTGTTTTCTAGGTCTGGATGATCAAAGTTTTACAACATGACCTTATACTGTTCATTCATGTAGGACATTCTAACCCTCAAAAATATATCAAAACTAAACTTTTCCACGAAATTTAGTTTCCAATTCCGCATTCTACGCCCCAAAATACATATTTTGAAAAGAGGGTGAGTTTTAGCATATTATAATATAATTAAATTATTACCGTAGTTTCGTATATAAAATTGAAAAATAAATTTTAAGGGAAATGTGAAAATTGTGTCTCAATTTGCAATACAAAAAACTAAAGGGTATAAAATAACACCAATAACACCACACACCGCTCGATTCTGTAATTTGTTTTCGAGCTACAACTGGGACTAGAACTTTTACAGACCATCGAAAGCTTCGGTAGTTACCAAGCCCCCCGTTAACCTACTGGTGTATAGGGAAGATACTATATGACTCCCGATAGAATGGAGCCTCTAAAACACAGGTATAGCTAGACGGCTGGTGGAAATTTCCAAACTTAAAACGACTACTTTTTAATATTGATTATATTTATCTTTCCATACAAAAAATCCTACAATCATTTCTACTAGTTTATTTATTACCTTGTTGCTAAGCTTTAAAAATTAAATATATAATTTTTTAATTGTTTTAATATTTGTTCAAGTTTTAGTGATCACGTATACATATAACCGATTCACGTTTTTAAATCGTGCTATTTTAATTTCGCTAGTTGTTTAGGTGAATATATCTACAAACATTTACATGAATCAAGTAGATTAATGCAATTACTGACGTATTTTATAATATTTTTATCTTTATTATTTGTCCAAGTTCTTCAAAAGTGATCAGGCGACGTCTTGTCTCGTACGATTATAACTTTTTTGCCGTCTATAATTTAAATACAATTACTTCCAAAAAAACCTCTTGACAAAATATTACTACCTGAAAAGTTAAGTATATAAATATGTTTAGAACGTTGGGCGATGCTGTCCGGTTTCCATACTACATTTTTTCCTATCTTGCCACTGCCCATCTTAACGTTGATGAACTTCATAATACTCGTAGCTTTTCTTATTCCTTCCGTCCAATTTCTCCTATATGTCTTCCTCTCCTTCTACGTTATTCTGGATACCAAATCATTCTTCCTCATTGTATTCTTTTTCAATGAGGTCTCTAAGAATTTTTCGGTAGAGTCGACTCATTGTACTAGATATCGTTATACCTCTGTAATTTTGGAAATTTTTCTTGTTTCCTTTTTTGTGTATTGAGATAATGTGGCTTTCCATTGTGTGGGGGTTCTTGACCATTGAAACATTTATTAAATATTCATGTAAGCATATTAAAAAGCTTTGTTTTTCCACTTTTAGCACTAGTTTTTTAAGTCAAGGTTTAAATTTATGTTACTTAAATGGCTTTAATTTCTAAGAACACATTTCTGGACTGCTCTATTCGACACTCTTCGTACACCCAGGTGTTCATCTCTAACTGTAAATCATTTGATGAATATTGTCTTTTTGATGTTCATTTAAAGTCCACAATCTTCTCTTGCTTCAATCACGCATTTACGAAGATTTTAAAAATTTTTCAACACTATCTGCTAGTAACACGCAATCTGCATCACGGATATTATTTAGTACTTATCAGTTAATTACAATATCTTCTCTTCATCCTTCTAGTGCAGTTTAAAAGCTTAAATCTAAATCCCCACTTGTACCTGTATATATTTGATACTTCCTGCGTGATGCGATCTTCGATATTCACTTGTGCTCTTTACCCTCATCAGAGGTTCTTTTTTATTATTGATATCTGGTTTAAGTTCAAGTCTGTAAATCATTTGATGAATATTGTCGTTTTGATGTTCATTTAAAGTCCACAATCTTCTCTTGCTTCATTCACGCATTTACAAAGATTTTAAAAAATTTTCAACACTATCTGCTAGTAACACGCAATCATCTGCATCACGGATATTATTTAGTACTTATCAGTTAATTACAATATCTTCTCTTCTTTCTTCTAGTGCAGTTTAAAAGCTTAAATCTAAATCCCCACTTGTACCTGTATATATTTGATACTTCCTGCGTGATGCAACCTTCGATATTCACTTGTGCTCTTTACCCTCATCAGAGGTTCTTTTTTATTATTGATATCTGGTTTAAGTTCAAGTCTGTAAATCATTTGATGAATATTGTCGTTTTGATGTTCATTTAAAGTCCACAATCTTCTCTTGCTTCATTCACGCATTTACAAAGATTTTAAAAATTTTTCAACGCTATCTGCTAGTAACACGCAATCATCTGCATCACGGATATTATTTAGTACTTATCAGTTAATTACAATATCTTCTCTTCTTCCTTCTAGTGCAGTTTAAAAGCTTAAATCTAAATCCCCACTTGTACCTGTATATATTTGATACTTCGTGCGTGATGCGACCTTCGATATTCACTTGTGCTCTTTACCCTCATCAGAGGTTCTTTTTTATTATTGATATCTGGTTTAAGTTCAAGTCTTGAGGAATTTTTAAAAGGTTATTGTATCTTACCTTATCGAAAGCGTTGTTATAATCGAGAAGGCTCAATAAACAAACTTGTTTACATCTTTGCATCGTTGAATGAATACATTTATTAGAAAGAGGGCCCCTGTTGTTCCATATTCTCTTCTGAATTTAAGCTGAATAACGGTGAGGGTGAGGAACTATTCACACTTGCGATCTTTTATTTTCTGGATGATTTTCAAAAATACTTAAATATGTAAAATTCGTCACATATTTTTCTACGTGAAATTTTGAAAAGTGTTGGTTAAAGCAACGGGTACCATTTATTAATTGTATAACTTTTAGGATATTTTGTCAAATCCAGCTGCCTTGCAAGCTTTAGCTTGCATGTAGTTAACAATATGTAACAATAATAATGCACCACAAGCTCAGTTAAAGCTTATAATTGAAACAGTCATATCGCTTCAAGCTACATAGTAAGAAGCATTTATTGATTTTTTTATTTATTCTAAATTAACAATACGATTCCTTATTTTTCATTAAAAAACATAAGTTTTTTTGAATGATTGGCTTTCCTCTTGTAGCAACTCTTCTCCGTATTCCTCTGAAGATACTAACAGAAGTCTGGACGGATGGCTTTTTTCCAATTACTCTGATAACGTTTTTCAAACTTCAATGATATATTTATTGCACCCTAGTTTATGATGGGCATCCGGCATTATTTTTAATTTTTTATGGTAGTCTGGTGACTTGTGATTGCCGAGGAAATTTTTTTGTGACATCGAAGGAAGTCAACCATGGTTTTTTTTTCTGTAGAACTGAGAATAAAAAAGAGAGATCATTGATTAATTTTCATATATCAGGCCCTACAAAAATTTCCTTTTTACGTTTGGCATCACTTAACGCATGATTTTTTTGGAGAAACTGAAACCAATGTCCTTCTTTGCACAGTGCCTTGGCAAAATTCTTAATTAAAACGAGTTTGATATGCATTGGCTGTAAAATTATTTTCTCCGGCGATACCAATGGTTTATTTTTAACATGTTTCTGACTAAGAACATATATACTTCATAGAGGCCAGTTTTATTTTATGTAGTCTTCTAAACGCTCTGCTGTCCCATTCACACAGGAAACAAAAGTACTTTGTATAGCTGCATTGCAATCCTAAAACTAAAGCCACGACTTTTAAGTCAGCTCATATTTGCCATTTGTACTTGGTATATTTGATCTTTTAAGTTTTTTTGAGTCAACGCCGTAAGCTACAAGCAAAGATGGAAATATGTTGCCGTTATGGAATAAAACTGCATTCAGATTTAATTTTGATCTATTAATAAATGATTTCTCTCTTCTGTTGAATGGTGGTGGCCTAGTGACGACATTAAACCATTAATATTGTTACAGAAACTGAACTGTCCACTTTTGACTAAGAGGTAGTTAAAGAACTACAGTACGTTCGATATATTGTAGTTTTAAATTCAAGCTGTAAAAGATTCCACTGTTTTACTCTCGATTTCCGCTAGAAGGGCCGGGTTCGTTGCTATTTTCCTTCAAAGAACTCGCACTTGAAATATTGATATGGAAATGTCTAGAAAATGTAGTATATTCCACCGAAATTTTTCATTTTTTAGAAAAATCCTTGACAATTGTCAAATACGAGTACCAGTCGTCTATGTGGTTCTTCGGTTCACGCGCCTTCGTACCAACTAGTAAAATATTTACAATATTGTATTTAACACCCACGGAGCGCCTCTTGATTTTTATTTTCAGTTTTAAAATAAACTTGATAGCATTTTTCACGGAGCGGGAAAATTGACTTGTTTTTAATTTTGGAAGTGAGTTGACAACACAATTAACACAAATACGCGGCATGCTCTTTCCATTTTTTGCCTACAGCATTCCATTTAATCTTTTTCTGAATATACTACACACAACTTTCCTCAATTTTGATATGCATGTCATACTTTCTTTCAAGTCTTGTATTTTCCTACATTTTTTGAATATTTATTGTCTTAGTTTTCTATTATTTCAAGTATCTCGTTTGTCCTCCACAAGCTTATCGCTTTTTAAACTTTCCCTTTTAAAATGTTGTTGTGCACTATGTAATATTGTGTCCTTTATAGTAGTGCATTTGCCATGTGGTATTTTCCGATTTTGGTAGAGTGGTAAGATTTCATTTGATATTTTCTGCTACTTAAAAAATATCCTTTTTAAGTTGTTTTGCATCTATTCTTTGTTATGAATATTTTTAAATTTCACTTTCATTTTGGTTCTACAAGAGCTTTGTTGCAATCCAAGTCTAAACCAGGGTAGCTTTTAGTGCTTTTTTTATATCATCCTTTTACAAGTATTGATTCCTAATATAATGATAGTTTGAAAAATATGTTAACTATCGCCGGACGTTCTTCTTTAATAAATTAATCGATTTGTCACCCATCTCGTTGCATTTTCCGAAACCATATTGACCTCTTCATCCTCCTGTCGTACTTTTCAGTGAAATTCTCCCATATTCCCCCGCCTCCCTAGGTACGCCCAGCTTTACCACAGAGTTTTAAATATCTTTGCCTGAAAAACATCATTACTTTACTAAAGAAGTGAAACCCAATAAATATATGAATACTATAATAACGAAACACCGCGATAAGGCAAGTTAAATGATGGATGATAACAGAAAGATATAAATAAAAATATTATGTCAACGTATATATTTGAGTTTAATGAACAATACCAAGTAAATTCTGTTTTTAGATAACTAAGATCATATATGACGTGCTATGTAATAAAAAATTGTTAAGGCGTCAAAATAAACTGTAATAGATTTACTTCCTAAAACTTCATAATTATAAAAAATCAATAGAATATATATATATATATATATATATATATATATATATATATATATATATATATATATATATATGACTGGTTACCTAAATTTAATTGCCATACTTTATTTATCAATATGTTAAGATCATTCGAATTTTGACACTAAAGTGTTTTGATATTTAAATGCATAAAAAAAATGGTAAGTTAATAGTTGAAGAAATTCTTATCTGAGTTGTATGTGTGACCCGTGATCTTTTCAAGGAGCTTCATCTAATATTGATTATTTATCTACACTAAGAGATCCAGTTGCATCTCACCATTTATATTTACTATTGCCAGCTCTGTGTTCCTTTTCTTCCCGTATGAGGAGGGATCCGTCGAAAGACAAGACAAGACGAGATTTCTTGGATTCTTAATTTCCCGTTGAACTTTTTCTATGTACAGCCATTCAAATCGCTAGATATCACATTTCTTTATGGTGCAAAGTTAACCTTTCACCTCATAGCAAATGTTAAGCATTTTATTTATTACGGGTTTATTATATCGAGATTTGCTTGTCCTATTTTTCCATCATGACTGATTAGGATTACACATTAATAAATGATTATTTCCTAATAAATAAAATTAAAATTTTTGCAATGAACAACAAAATCGTGCGATATAACACAGATCACGTTTTCCAAATCTGCGAGATATCACTTATATGTTCACGGCACGACTTACTGTGTTTAGTCACATTTACAAATATAATATTGTATCTCCATGGAACTGATTCTCACTCCAGATGCATTTCGAAAAATATGTAATATCCCACCTACAAACAATAGTTCAGTTATTTTAATTAAATTTTTTTTCGTGAATTTTGGTTTTGTTTCGAATCAGCCTTTGAAGAAAAACCATAAAAAAATTTGGAAAAATAATGATCGTGTTAAGATTTTTTAGATGACCATATAGTTTCTCTAATTTAAAAACCCTTTTTATTTTTCGATTATACAATATACGGGGTAGTTGAAATAGCTTGCTACAAATTTTTCGTTCGTACGAGGTACAGCTTGGTACTTTTTACAAGGGTAACATAAGAAACCTGTATGAAATTTCTCTGGAATTTACATTCTAGTAACACTGGAGAATGTGAATCTTTTATTACTATAAATTAAAGAAATTGAGTTTTTCAATTCGAATTTTTTAACCGACTTTTAAAAGAATGAGGTTCTAAATTCGACTGCTATGTATTTTTTATATATATTCGTCGATTACTTCGGAACTGCGGCATTGATTTGAATTAAATTTATTGCATTATGTTGAGGCAGTTGCTGGCCGAAAATTCAAAATAGCGCTGATTACATGGCGGCCAAAAAAAAATAAATTTTGTCCGATTTTCTTCAAAATTGGTATAGGGGAATTTTCGGGATTATACACGACGAATCTAAAATTATTTTAAAAAAATTCAAATTGGTATATGGCGGATAAAAATTTATATTGTTATTTTTCGCTTTTTAGCACTTTTTTAAAGGTCGGTTCAATTTTTTTTATAAAAATTTTATTCAAAATTATGTATCGATTGTTCCAAAATATTAGACCCGATGTAAAGTTAACCTTTGACCTCAAAACAAATGTTAAGTATTTTATTTGTTACGAGTTTTTTACATCGAGATTTGCTTGAATTATTTTTGCGTCATGACTGATTAGTATTATACATTATCAAATAATTATTTCCCAATCAATAAAAATTAAATTTAATCATCGGGCGATTTAACGCAGTTCACGTTCGTCGTTTAAAAATTAATTTGAAAATTATCTAAAAGATCTGCGAGATACCTACTTAAGTGTGTTTAGTCATATTTATAAATGTTCTCCAGGGGGCAATTAAGGGACCATTATACTGTGAATTTCACTGCGTATTTCAAAAAAAAAGTACAAGATTCCATGTACGAACAACAGTTTGGTTATTTTAAAGCAAAAATTATATTTTGTGGATTTCAGTTTTGTTTGGAAATAGAGTTTGGAGACAATATCATAAAAAAATTAACTGAAACATAGATCTTTTTACGATCTTAACAATATGATGCAACTTTTTAGATGACTGTTAAGATTCTTTATTTTTAAACCCCTTTTCATGTCTCGAGTTTACAGTATACAGGGTACTTAAAGTAAATTGCTACAAAGGAAAAACTTTCTTGACCCGTCTACTCAAATTGGTGGCTAGAGACCCAGTATGTTCTGATAAGGTACAGCTAAGTACTTTATTAAATAATAACCTATAAATTCGGTAGAAAATTTCTCTGGGATTGGAAGTCGCACAACACTAGAGAATATGAAATGTTTCATGCAAAAATTTTCCTGCGACGCTTCAGTTGACATTTTGGCGTTTCACAGGCTCACTATGCAGCTGCGTCCTCTGCGTTTTCAAATGACGTAAGCGAATACAACGAAATCTCTTCGCCCTTACAATTAATGAAGGCTTAATATATAGAAAACATTTTCAAATTATTATTGATACGACACATACCTGCGAACTAGATTGAATGGTTAAAATGAAGTTTCAGTAGTAGATTGTAGTATATTTAATCTGTTTTATTTTTGTTTCAGATGCACGCTTACTTCATAATTCTAGATGATATTATGGATAATTCTGAAACTCGAAGGCAAGCACCCTGTTGGTACCGTAAACCAGGAGTCGGTTTAACGGCTATTAACGATGCTTTAATGCTTGAAAATGCCATTTTTGCTCTACTTAAAACGTACGTTGACTTTTTAATAATAAATTCAGGAAATTCAATAAAATTAAAATCGATGATTTTCAAACAGTGGTTAGATTTTACCTACGTTGACCATTTGGCAACGTTAACTGATATACTCAATACATAACCTACTTTGACAATAAAAAATCATTTTATTAGGAAGTAAAGTTCTTGTTCACATTTTTTTTTTAATTTTAAGAATATATAGAATAATATATTTTAGCATTTAATTTATTATTGTATTAAATATTACTGAGTTTATTTAACTTCAAAGCACTAGCTTATTTTTATCTCTTTTTGTAGGCATTTTAGAGATCATCCATCTTATGTCCCGATAACTGAATTATTCCACGATATCATATACAAAACCACACTTGGTCAAAGTTTAGACGTTATGTGTACGGAACATGATGGAAAACCGAAGTTGGAAAATTTCACAATGAATAGGTAAGAAAAGTATATTAAAATTCTAGGTCTAATTGACCAAATCATATTTTGAATGTGATTCCTTTACGTGTGCTTTTCGATGTATCAAATTGTTAGGTCTGCGGATATCCGTTATTTTTTCTCGTTAGAGTTTATACTGATGCATATTGTCACATAAATACTTAGAAACAAAGTTAATGTCGTTTTGTTTAGGTTATAGCATAGAAGCTAAAATGCAGTATGCAAAATTTGATTGCCATGTCCTATCTACAGTTTTACACACTGCAGTAAATTCTTCTTTTTTTTCTCTCTCTCTCTCTCTCAATTCACTTTTTAAAGCTCGGGTAACTTGCCCATTCGATGAATCCTTTAAGTTTTTTTCTGTTCATTTCTGAAATTATAGCAAAAAATTGTTATTTGTTGTGTAATAACTAAAGTAATAAAACACTTCCTGCATTTTTTTATTAAAACCAATCAAAAAATGAATATCCTTCATTTTTGCCAAAAACAATGACATAAAAATATATGATTTCAAAAGAAAACTTTAACCCGCAACAACTGACGGCATATTTTGTGTCAATGACCCATTACAAATAGTTTGAGATAAATACATTTTTAGCACAAATTAATGTTGTAACTCTAAAATATAGCAATTAAGCAATGTTATATAAGTTTTCCTAACTAAATAAGCTTGAAGGTTATCATTAAAAAATAACTTATAAATCTAGAAAGTTTGCAGTGCTAGAATAAGAACAGATTACTTTTTATACTTCTAATTATTAGCAATGTCAAATGTTTATTAAGTTTATTTATTCACTTCGATGATGTTTATATTTAGGCAATTGGCAATACTGATTTTGCTAAGTACTTTCTGATATACCCAGTTTGACATTTTGAAATGGTATACGTACTTGGAACATTTTAACATATAAACACGATTGGTGATGCTTACAGTAACTTCAAAATTTTCTCAAGGTCAAAAAAGAAATTAACTTGGGAATATTTTCGTGCGATTATTTTTCCCATTTTTACACTTGATTTATCTTAACAGGAATGAATCAATAAACTTAAATCAATATATGGCAACGAAATACCTACACAAACCACTGTCTTAGCGAATTCAGTTATAGACGTCGTTCGCTTCCGGACGAGTTACATAAAGATTTGGCCTTGAAGAGGCTAACTTTAATATCAAAAGGTGCTCGTACACGGAGCATTTCGAAACTGTCGCCTGTTTTTTCGGAAAAACTGACCTTGTCGTAACGGCGCGTTTAAAGAATCGTAGAACTGTCAGTTTTGAATATTACGTAACTCTTGTCTGTCGGAAGTTTTCGCTAAATTGAGGGGAAAAAATCGGATACGACGGATTTCACACATCGGCTCAAACAAGGGACTTTTTGAACACTCAGAACGTTGAATTAATCATTGGTTATCCGTGGTACAGCCCTGATTTGGCCCCCAATGATTTTTTTTTTATTCCCATACATTACGAATAAACTATGTGGTTAACGATTTTATACTCCAAAAGAGGCGGTTAATGCGTTTAAAAACCACAGTTTGTAGACACCCGGTTCACAGTGGCCAAAATATTTTTCGAATTGGTTAAAACTCACAAAAATTGATCATGGTGGAGAATATTTTGAAAAACAATACGACCATCTTCAGTCATCAAAATTTGTTTTTGTTTGCTATTTCCGAAATATAGACGGTTACTCTCACAGCGAATAGAAAAACTGATAAATTAAAAATATCTGTCGCAATTTCAGAGTAGGTGTCTCTATTGTGACGAGTATTCAGACTTCATGGTCAAAATTTTGATTACTCTGAAAAGAGTCCAGACCTAAATCGATTTCAGTTTCTGAATTCAGAAAGCCATTCTAACCAGGACCGATTCGATTGTCAAACATTTTTTACGTAATAAAGATCGGATATTTGTGTGTAAAGATAAAGCTAAAGTTGACACCGATTTTTATTAGTAATCATATTGCTCAATCTATTTAATTAATTACAAACTAAAGAAATTATTATTATAAACATTATTACCTGCATGAAAATGTATTAATTTAATTAATATTATAACTGCATTCATTCGTTCATTTAAGGATTTTATTTTAGTTAAGTTAAAGACGGCTTATTTTTTTTTAGATACACTTCACTTGTCAAATACAAGACTGCTTACTATAGTTTCCAAATGCCAGTAGCTCTTGCGATGTATTTGGTCGGTATGTACGACGAAGAACAGCACAGGCAAGCCAAAACTATTCTATTAGAAATGGGCCAGTTCTTCCAAATTCAGGTAAAAATTAATTTAATACTTCTATAGAATTCTTTTAGAGGGTGGGGCAGACCAACTTACTTATTTGAATTTGGCCCCCTGAAACGATGGTTGCTCCGAGATGGGTGGAGTCAGGTAAATTAGAGAGAGCGGGGCGTAAAGTTGTAGCTCCGCTTGGTTTAGTTAGCATCATGAAATGGAGAAGGTGGAGGGCGCGATACTTTTCTAATAGTCGCTCAATCATCACCACACAACGTGGACTCAGTACCAATTTTAATATTGCGCCCCGTGGTCGTGTCCCTGCTCGATAGTCAATTGTTTCATGTGTAAACAACTTCACCCAAACTGGTGATGTGAAAAAAAACCTGGCCTTCCACAAACAGCAAGGTCACCCCCAAAACACCGACACGATAAGACTTTCTGATTTGCGATCCCCTCAGCTCTCGGCCCGCTAAAATGCAGCTGCTGTTGAGCTGTCTCTTTCTTTAAGGGAAATCCTTCATGAAGAACTAAAATTTCATCCCTACCAATTGCCTGTGGTGCGGGAACGTATTCCATGCGATTTTGTTGCTCGAGAAAATGCATGTCAGGCCCTTCTCGGCATGTCTTACGGCACAGTTCTTTTCTTTTGTGATGGGACTCCGGTCCTTCTTTCGGGATCTGTAAATAAGTAAAACATGGGTTGTTGGAGCTCTGAAAACCCCAGACGACTTCATCAGCGCCCCTTATGTTCACAACATCTAACTGTTTGATGTGCACTATCGCAAGTTGGAATAATTGGTCCATAGTTTTTTTGAAGAAAACGAACTGGCAATTTCGGTGACTTCTGACCGTAATGTTCACATAATTCGGGAGTTTTTTCTGCCAACCCTCAACGAGATGGATGTGGGAAATGTAAGGTTCCAGCAGGACAGTGCCACGGCATACACAACTCGTGTTTAAATGACTGTTTTGCAGCAACTCTTTTCAGGATGCCTTACCTTTTTTGAGGGGCGATCTGCACTGGCCAGCCTGGTCGCCCAATTCAGCCCCCTGCAACTATTTTTTATGAGGATTTTTAAAATCACTTGTTTACAACGATCGTCCTAAGACTGAAAAACTGCATTCGTCAATCTGTCGTCAATATACCCGTCAATATGCTGGAAAGCGTTGAACGAACCTCCCGAGTTCGATTAACGCAGTGTATTGAGAATAATGGAAGCCATCTGCCTGATATCACCTTTAAAACATAAAATTTTAATGTTGTACTTGATGCTGTTCAAAGAATTTAATATATATCTGCATTACTTTTTTTTTAATCGAATTTTTAAATAAGCAAGTTGCTCTGTCCCACTCTATATAATCTCATTTAGTTTTAGAATCTTTCATATTTTTTTCGTCAAATATTTGTTGAATATATATATATATATATATATATATATATATATATATATATATATATATATATATATTCATATATAATGTAAGATATCTATAAAAAATTGCATATTCATAAAAGCTGTTAGCATTAAATTCAAAACAAATTTCCTCAGTTAATCTAAAATTGTGTACAAAATATCTTTGTTTCTGTAGTTCTATATTATCAACAACTTTTTACACAATGTAGATATTGTTTTTATTTGCTAAAAATAGTTGTATTATTGCTGTAATCGAAGCAAAACAAGACCATGTGATTACACTATCAGTTTACATCAGAGATGTTGAATTACTATTTTTACATTTGCACTTCAAAACAATCAAATTAAAAATATTATTGAATTTAACACTATTTATTTTGAGGTCATTATTTTTAGGGGGTATTATTGTTTTTAAACATTTTTCAAGTATTCTGTTTTAATAATTAATTATTGATAATAAAGGAAACGTGCCAGCAAACACATTCATATTACACATGAGTTATTATGGGTCTTAGATTTAGCAATATATATATATATATATATATATATATATATATATATATATATATATATATATATATATATATATATATATATATAAATGAGTGAATTTTGCGGCAGATTCAATATTTTTCCCGTTGATGTTAAGAGAAATGATGCCTACTAATCACAATAATTTTTATTTTGTAAGGAATAAAGTCAATTTGCAATAAAAAATGGTTTCTTTCCATCTCTAAATAACTATATTCACTTCCCTTTTTTTGCAGGACGACTTCTTAGACTGTTTTGGCGATCCAGCAGTAACTGGCAAAAAAGGCACCGATATCCAAGAAGGTAAATGCTCGTGGTTGGCGGTTGTGGCACTTCAGAGGGCGACTCCAGCACAACGGAAGATTATGGAGGAACATTATGGAAGGTAGGTTTTAAAAAAAAAGCGAAATCCTGAATTTTGTAAAAAAATAAACACATAAAATCGAGGTAATTTATAAATTAACATCATTTCTGCATTATTACCCCATACCCCTCTCAGCCTATTTATTTGTAATGTTATGTTTTTTAACAGATCTGAACCAGAATCCGTTGCAACCATCCGTCGCCTCTATGAAGATCTCTGCCTTCCAAACACGTATGCCGTCTACGAAGAGGAAAGCTATAATATTATCAAAACGCACATTCAACAAATCTCGAAAGGTCTACGACACGACCTGTTCTTTAAAATTATGGAAAAGATTTATAAGAGAGAGTGTTAAGTTAAACACCAAGGGTACCGTGGTGATTCACTAGGTAACGCTATCTGGTTTCAAGTTTCTGATCTAAAATGTTGTGTATTAGTCGAGTAGAAGAATTATTCCGCCGTCAAATTTGATGTTACCACTAGTACCCGAAAATGGGCGGAATAATTGTGGTTCTTGCTTGTTTTTTTGCTAAGTAAAAAATGTAATGTAAAGAAAATGTAACTGTCCCTAACCATTCCACCTAATTCTAATTTTGTGTTTAAATTATTTATATTGGAAATTAAACCAAAAATTTCTTTCATTCATTCCGAAATTCTAGGAGTAGAGTTGCTCATCTTTAAAGGAAAATAATTTTCACCTGGAATACTTAATAGTGTGTATAAATAATCTGTATTCACACAGATAGGATATGCAAAATTGCTACCCCTAAAATGGCAATAAGGACGATTTTTATGGATACTTTTGACATGCGATAAGTCGGCGGAGTTGCCAAGTTTTTAATAAACTCGAGATATCAGAAATTTTCAACAATTGTCAAAACTTATTCTCGGTTACTTTTAATTTGAAATAAAAATGTTTACGTCTTTCTTTTCTATAAAATGACGTTAAATTTCTTATGAAAAATATAATCTTGGTATTATTAACAACTACTTAATTTTTGTATTTACACCCCTGTTTTTTTGATTCTTTGCATGAAGTAGGGTCATGTATCACTTAATGGCTTTTCTTGAGGTTTTGACATTAAGTACCCATCATCCAGTTTTATTCTCTATTACGAATCCGCTCTTTATATCATTCGTTAAATAAAGAAATTTTTTATTAATTAACAAAAATAATTCGGAATATCAACTTTATAAATTAATAATTACAAAATAAATAAATATGCAAATAAACATGTTGATATTATAATATATACAAACCTGAACTTCTGATTAGGCTTTGCCTTTATGTAAAATTAATTTTTTTTTGAGAAAACTATTCCCTTAAATATAAAAAAGATATTGTTTAAATATCCATATATACAGGGTGTTTCTAAATAATTGCGAAAAATCTTAAGGTAGTTTTAAACATAAAATTTATACCAACTTCGTAAATACCAATATTAGGAAAAAATTACCCAAACAAAAGTTATAGAAAATCGGACGGAAATTCTAAAAATAACCTTGACCTTCAAGATCATCTGAAGGTTATCTTCAGAATTTCAAATGGGGAATCGTAGTTTTAATCCTGGGAATGACAAATGCAGAAACTTTTGCAATGAAGGTTATATTTCAAGATTAGGAAGACCGGACCAAGATTCAGCCAATTAAGACACGACCGGCATCCAGCCAGGTCAGACAAGATCTAAGATCAATTTATTTAACGCTATTGTTTGTTGACCTTGTCCTTACTTTGAAATTTGACCTTGACCTAGCGGCTAAGATTACATCCGATTGGAAAATTTTCTTTTCATTTCCGAGATCAAAAGTAGGCGGTCGCCATTTGAAATTTTAAAGATGGTTTTCAAGTGACCTTGAATGTCAAGGAAAAAGTCACGATCAAGGTTATTTTTACAATCTTCATTCGATTTTCAATCTTTCATTTTGGTCATTTTTTTTCTCTGTAAATACTAAATGTACGAAGTTAGCAGGGGAGAGGGGGGTTCTACTTTTTGAGCAAACATGGGTTCTATAATGCTTAGTTTTTAAGGTACAGGGTGTTAAAATCTTTTTTTTTAATTTATTTTATTTGTTGCAAAAATCGTTATGTATACCAATTTTGACTTATCTTTAACAACATATATTATAAATGTAAAAAATTGCAAATAATAATAAATTTTAATACCCTGTATCTTAAAAACAAAACGTTATCAGATATATGAATTTTTATACCTAAAGTCAACTCAAGAATAACCCCTTAAAGTATTTCATACTTATTTGGGAACATCCTGAGAGATTAAATCAGGGCCGTAATACCAGATAATGAGAATGAAATGTCAAAATGAGCCTCAAGTTGCATTTAATAATCAAATGAAAAATACAGGTCTGTATTTATAAAAATTAAGTAGATTTTTATAAGTTCAACGTTAATCTTCTTGCAAACTCTACCAACTTATCTAAAATGATACCCCAAAAAAAAACAAATTCTTGTATTAACATTTTGGAGATAGTAATAGTAGTTTAACTTACATTATACATCGTGTATATTACTATTTTTTTAAATAACGGCCCAGTTAAACTCAGGTATTAAAACTAAGATGTTTTCTATTGAAAATAGAGCTAGTATAGATTGTAAACACAATTATTGTTAGGCTTATAAGAAATATTGATAATAATTCTAATTATTCCAGCCTCTTTACTATCTTAACTACGAGCACATTCAAGTTATGTTTTTTTTTACTTACGTAACATAATTTTTTTAAATATTTTCTTAGTATAAAGCAGATGCGTTTCTTACTGATTGCTATCGTATACTTATTATATCTTTCCAGAGGTTCTATACAACTTTTGGACTTTTCACATAATTAATTTATATATTCGGTTCAGTTTTTTTGAACTAATATTTTGGTTTTGCAAATAGTATTTCTATTAATTAATTCTAGAATTTACAGTGAAACTTTGTGGTAATTTTTTCATATTTTATTATCGGTTATAAAAATCGTCAAGTCATTAGCAATATATTTATGTACTTTTAAGATTTTGTATGAAAATAATATTATTGTTATTGTAGTTCATAAGCGCTCGTTAAAGCTAAAATTAAATTTTTAAAATATTATTTGTGTTTTGATTTTCACCCAATAATAATTAGTAAATAATTACCATGGATCAAAATATGTATGGATGTTTTATAGACTTTGGGAAGGCATTTGATCAAGTTGACATGACAAGTTAGTCGACATTCTTAAGTTAAAAAACATTGACAGTGCAACTTCGAAATCATAACCTATCTTTATTGGAACCGAAGAATTGAAGTTAGAGTCGAAGACGTATTATCAGAAGAAATCGATATACCCCGGGACTTTTGTCAGTATGGCGTACTGTGCCTTATCAAAGGCGGAGCCCGGCAGGGGCCATTGGGACAATAGCCCCTCTACTAAAATATGTACATGTGCCGAAAGAAATACCACCCTCCTGCACATCTCAATTTTTATGATAATTGAATTTTATTAAGGTTAAATTTTCATTAACTCTTCTACTTTTTAATGCCTTATGGTATATTTTGATATTCAAAATAGCGGAGCAATAATTGCTGCTTCAAATAAGTAATTATTTTTAATCCAATTCTTATAAAAACGTAATTTTAACTCTTTCAGTCCACTTCTCAAATATTTTTGAAGTAGTCGATTATAAATTTTAAAATTTCAAATGGCCAATGGAAGATGGCTGCTGAAATGTGTAAAAATCATTTTCTGTCATAAAAGTACGAGATGGCGAATCCAAGATGGCCGCTTAAATGGGTAAGAATCATGTTCTATTACAAAAGTTCAAGTTGGATATGCAGTAAAGGATTATTGGTTTCGTTGGTTACGAATTTCCTATCAGTTTTTTAAAATTTCTTATATATATATATATATATATATATATATATATATATATATATATATATATATGTATGTATGAACAATCCACGGATCATATTTATTGCGTCTTTTATATATGAATGCATGGTGATTTGTCTATTACACAGTCCCACAAATTTTTTTTTTTCGGGTCAGCGAACTAGACATATATTCTTATGTAGTTTTCGTTGCTGATTCCAAACCCGAGGTTGAAAAAAATCGTACGCTTCCAAACTCATTAGCCAGAGCCAAAAACACCTTTGGAAAGGAGTGAATATAAAATAAAACTACGAGAATATTTGTTCCATCTTAATAAATCAAACTATATAAAACTTTAAAGTATATTATATGTTAAATTAAGGTTGAACAGCATTCTCCACATACTGTATTTGCAATACATCCCCAAAAAAGGGTGATAACTGTCACTCATAAAAAATTCGAACCTGTCTTAACACACAAACATGGCTAAATAACATCTCAGACACAGATATACCACAAGACGTGTCAAAAGTACTCGCACTTGGCGGGAACTTTTCATTACCAATTAATAATGAAAATGAACTACCTCTAAATAAATACATTTCAAGTATAGAGTCGGTCACGTATAACAAACCAGAAGAAATAAGATATAGCATCAGATCTAAAGTAGTAAACGTCATTACAAATCATAAAATAAAGACCAGACATAAGAAAGCTAAAACCAATAATTTCCAAATTAAAAGACGAAAGTAAATAAATAAAACAAAACAATTTGTAAAACATAACCCCCAAATTACTATCATTAAAGAAAATATATATAGAAGAAGAAGTACTGAAAAAAATTAGATTTTAAGATGATATTTTTTAAACGATATGTGGATGATTGTTTGGCTGTTGTACCCAAAACACAATAAATATCTTATTACAATACTTTAATAATTTCCACCCAGAACTAAAATTTACATCTGAAATTGGAAAGGAACAAAAAATCAATTTTTTAGACTTAACTATACATAGGAACAAAATAAATAACAGCCTTCATACAAAATGGCACACAAAAGATACTTGGTCGAGCCGTTATTTAAATTTTAACTCTCAACATCCAAATAAACAGAAAAATAGTGTCATAATTGATTTAGTTGATCGAGCTATAAAATTATCTTCACCAGAATTTCGTCCAGAAGTACCAAAAAAATAGAAGAAACTCTCATAATGAACCAGTTTCCCGAATTCCTAAAAAAAATAATTAAACAAAGAACCTATTTATAACACAAATAAGAAAAATAAAATTAACAACACCACAACACAAAACACTTTTATTGCATTACCGTATATACGAGGGCGGTCCGATAAGTAATTAGCCTACATAAGAAACACGAACTCAAAACACTGGACCCAGCGGTGCTCCAACTTCTTTAACCCATTTGAAAAATACGTTTTCTGGAGGTCGGCAAAGTAGGCCTCCGTGGCGGCGATAACCTTCTCATTCGACTCAAATTTCTGCACGGCGAGTGACTTTTTTTAAGTTTGGTAACAAAAAGAAGTCGCACGGGGCCAAATCTGGAAAATACGGTGGATGGGGCAGCAGTTCGTAGCCCAATTCGACCAATTTGGCCGTGGCGACGGCGGAGGTGTGAGCCGGTGCGTTGTCATTGTGGAAGAGCACTTTTTTCTTCGCCAAATGGGGCCGTTTTTTCTGCTTTCTGGCGTCGAATCACTCCAAAAATTCGGCATAGTAGAGCCCTGTGATCGTTTTGCCCTTCTCCAGGTAGTCGATGTAGATCACACCGTGTGAATCCCAGAAAACGGTGGCCATCACCTTTCCGGCCGATAGGACAGTCTTTGCCTTCTTCGGAGCACGTTTAAAGAGGATTCATGATATTGTGAATAATCTTTGGCACGTTCACCGGGTGAAGTCCACTGTTTCGACTGTTCCTTGATCTCTGGTGTGTACCAGTGAATCCATATTTCTTCGACGGTTACGAAACGACGCTGAACCTCCTTCGGATTGCGCCTGCTCTGACGTGGTCTCACGGTTGCGTTTGTTGTCCGGAATGAACAAACGCGGCACCCATCGCGCCGACCGCTTTTTCATGCCCAAAAATTTAATGTAGGATATGACTCACGCAGTCTTTTGAGATGCCTACTGTCTCAGCTATATTGCGCACCTTCAATCAGCGGTCTGCCAATACGAGATCGTGGATTTTTGTCACGTTATCCTCCGTGGTAGCCGTTTTCGGGGCAACTGGGAGTGGCTCATCAAAAACCCACGTGCGACCACGTTGAAACTCGTTAAACCAATTTTTTACGGTCGCCATCGAAGGAGAAGAGTCACCGTACACCGCATCCAAGCGCTCTTTGATTTCGTTGCGCGATTTTCCTTCCAAAAACAAGCATCGAATCACCGACCGATATTGCTCTTTTTCCATTTTTTTTAAATCCGCGGACACGCTCGCTTCCACACGCGGTCAAAACAAAACTGCGAGTCCGATTCGGCTGAAATTTTGACAGTAGCCGTCTACGAGAATGTACTACACGATAGTAAATGTCTCTTGCGATAGCGGCGCCATCGGGCAGTGAGGCTAAGTACTTATCGGACGGCCCTCGTAAACCAACTATCAGAAAAAAATCTAATGTAATATATTCAACTCCATGCCTAAATTGTCTTAAAAAATACATCGACATGACAACACAATATATTGAAAATAGAATTAATGTTCCCAAGTATACTTAAAACGCATTTACAAACAACTAAGCATGAATTTTATTCCAACTCCCAGATTTTGTATACAGATAGAAATTACCAGAAACTGGTCATCAAGGATATGACACATATAAAGGCTGTATTCTTTAAAGTAATTATCAGTTGATCAAAGTGAAAAAAGTGTAACTGATAACATCATGTTCTTTTGAATATGCATTTACTTGTCATTGGTTCGAAGCGATCATAATTACTTCAAGTGACAGAACTGAAAGTGATAATGACTCAAAAGAATAGCCCTAAAAAGAGATAAAAATGTCCTAAATGCCAAAGAAGATGTCAAAAACCTCAGTCAAATTTACTATAACCTCTTTTTCAAATACAATGTACCTAAAGCTACACTATAATAAATATTAGAAACAGTGTCATGATGTTTGACACTACCCTGTATAAACGTATGTGAATTAAAAAAATTATAAGAATAAGCTTTTTTCCTATTTTTTGCTATAATAGAAAGTAACTATTCATATCAAATGCATACAGACTGCCATATTTTATTTTATTTAAACACACTAGCCAAGTTTCATTTCAGGTACGTACTATTTACAGTTTTTAATTGAATTAACGTTTTTACTGTTTTTAATCTGTTGTATCGTTGGTTTTAAATTTTAGACTATTGTAAAATCTGTTTTTATTAATTTTAAACATTAAATTAAAAATATGAATTTATATATGTAAAACAATTACCTGCAATTTAGTTAAAAAAATTGATTGTAGATAAGAAGTACTTATACATATGATAAATTAATATATATATATATATATATATATATATATATATATATATATATATATATATATATATATATATATATATATATATATATACACATTAAAATCCGTTAGTACCTAAAAGCGAACATAAATTTTTGCTTTAAAGTTTCGTTTTCCCTAAAAAAATCGAAAGGCCGTACGATTAAGGGCTTAGTTCACCACTGACAGCTGTCATTTAGACCCAGCGTTGCCAACCTTTTGATTTATCAATACCGTACCGAGCTCATATAAATTAACATACATTACCGTACCAGCGTTGTAATTGATTTTCTATCCTTGCATCTTTCTTTTAAACCCATCACTCGAAATTTGGTTTCTTTCTCTAAAAATCTTAAAACAATTTTTTGCTTAAAATAGTACCGTAATAATTATATTATTTAGTGATCGTAATAAAGTAAAAATATTTCAGCCAATTTTAATAACAAAGTTTAAGACTTAGACCTGATTTAATTGCCATGGAAATTAGATCTTCTAATTTCCTTTTGTTTGGGATACTTTTATAATTTGTATTACATACAATGTATCAACAAATAAACGCTTTGACAGGAATATTAAAAAAGTACTAGTGAGAAGAATACTTGTCTTCAGAAAATAAACACAATATTCTATTTTTACCCATTTAGTGATAAAGAAAAATTATTTTTTAACCTTGCATTCTTAAGGTTCTAAACTTGCTTGACTTATCGTTATACTTGTCAATTTAAACCCTCTACTGTCAACTTACAATGGTTTTAAAGTTAGAACATTTAAGTGAATAAGGTGGTCCAACTTTAACATAAATAATATTTTTTAATGTGAGAATAGATGGCATCACTTATTAAAAAAAATGAAATGAAACATTTTTTCAAAAATATCCTAATAAAACTTGTGAGTTGCTTTCAGAAGCTTCTTTATTAATGAAACTCTCAAATTGGTGAAATTACTGTACTGTTATGGTACTGTAATGAGTTTGGTTTGTGTACCGTACAATGATTGAAATTACCTTACATGTAGGGTAATTACCGTACGGTTGGCAACGCTGTTTAGACCAAAGCTCTCAATTAGTTAATAAAAAGAAAAATTATTGCGTACTTTTTTTTGTATTCCGGTGGTAAAAATGAAAGATCTGAATGTGATGACGCGTCTCAATAGGAAATGACGAGTCTCATTTCTAGCTCAAGACACATATATTTGTGGAGCTGTGTTAGGTCTGTACAGAAATATGGCTACGGTTGCTTGTCAAATAACATACCACAGCGCGTACGTGGTTGGATTCGTCCCTAACCTATCTAGGCACATGTCCATTTAAGAAATCGCTCTTTGGCAAATACCTTCGATCATACTCTAGATTTAAACAACAATAGATTTGTCTGAAGGCTGTTTATGGTCGGTGGGGGAGACGCTTTTTTGATTTTTGACAGACATAAACATATTTACTTATCTTGTCTTTCAGTTTAATTGCTTGTCGTGACTTTATTCGGTGTTTTTAAGTGTTAGAAATTACTATAAATGCGAACTTTACAACTAATATTAACAAAAAGAGGATTTAAAAACTTATTTTTATCGGTAAATATTGTTAGATATTGTTTACATATTGAAAATAACAATACAAATTTAGGCAACCATATATTCATACTTTGTTTTCAAAATTGACGTACCCAGGGGTATGTTCGAGGGACGTACCGATGATACTCGTTTAAATAATGCAATTAGAAAAGGATAGCATAAAATTGTTATGTCTGTACCAAGAAATTAAATATCTACTGTTTATTAACACTTTTTCAAATATAAATAAAAATATTAATACGTTATTCAGCGTTCAAACAACCGGGTCCTAGTTCTGACGTTATGCTACTTCTACAGGGGTATGTTCAAAGGCAAATACTTTATGATTAACCATCGTAGAGAATATTTTGAAAAATAATAAAAACATTTTGAACGATAAGTATTTGTTTTTGTTTAACCTGAAATGTAAACGGCTACCCTCATACAGTATGTTTTGTTCATAATGTCAAGGTTATTAAATACATTTTATTAGAATTATCGATTTAATTTTCATTTCCCTGTCCTCTAAAAATTTAAAATGGCTTTAAAAGGAATATTTTCCAATAATTTGTCAGACCTGTTTCAAGTTAAATTACCTACAGGGTAACCTTGGCCCACTGTCAATTTATTACATCATTTGTAGAACTGGCCTAAAGCCAAATATACATTTGAAATTACGGTTACGGTAATTTTAAGTATTTTTTTATTCAATTAATTTAAATAAAGTGATATAATATTGTCTTGATGATATAACTACTAAACCAAGAAGGTTTTATCAAAAGAAATGTTCTTAAGTGGGATGGAAAACAGATACTCGTTTTCATTACGACCTTGTTTTCTTTATAAACGGAAACGTTCAGTTTTTCAGTAGAGTTGTTGTAATTATTAGTGTCTTGTGTTTATAAAATTGAATACAGTGCTTAGTACCGTTTTTTTCCTTTTTTAGGTTAGAGATAAAAACATATCAAGTGTACTAAAACATTTTGTAGCACCTTTTATCTGAAAAAGTCTCAATTTATACATAAAAATCATGTTCCGAATAAAATCATGTCAGCTGATGAGAGATATTCACAGGAACGTTAGTAAAGCCTCTATTAATAAAATAAGTTATGCGATACCTATGGTACAGAACCATCAAATGCACAACACTAATTTGGAGCTCAATTGCAACAAAAATATTAATTATAGTAGGTGGATGAAGCAGATACAGCCTAGTAATTTCAGGTAATTTAGTAATAAAATACTCAGGCATAAAATTATCGATTATTTTTTGTTATCGTCATCACAAGAAAATATTGTTAAATTAGCGCCGTAAACCTGTATATGTTCTGATGTTACTCATCTAGTAGACGGATATATGTACTTGTTTTAAAATGAATAAATAGTTTAACCTTCAAGCATTCACTACATGAGGCAGAACCACGCACTTATAAAGTATATGTACTGATTGTCAAATAAACAGAAAATGTCCGGACCATGCTATGCGCCATTTTGGTAAGGTGAAGTTATAATAACAGTGAATACGCTGTCGCCACTGAAAAATTATAACGACTAAACGTAATGTTTACCTCCCACTGACAAGATTTGCAGCAATATTTGCATACCTTCCGAAATTTCATCGACATAAGTAGTTGAACGAAACGAATGGTAGAAAGAAATAACATGACAGAATTATGTTATAACCCCAACCAACTTATCCAATTCGTATCAATTGATTGTTATGTTGGATGTCTGCCATACTATTGGTCCGTCGTAAAAATAAATTAAAAATTTTTATTATATTTTTGGTTGTTAAAAATAACTAGTCCTTAAAAAAAGCAATATGTTGACGAACGGTTTCTTCAAAACGTTTTATTTTTTGAAAAAACAGTTGAAATATTAATTAGGTAATACCCCGTTATTTTCAGTATTTTCTAATTAAAATTTCCTTAGAAAGTTGAATGTTTCGCAAATTTCAAGTAAATTTGAAATTATAGACATAAAACTATTACACTAAATTCTGTTCATATCTCAATAATATGAGCGTGCTGTTGAAAAATTGTTTTCCTACGGCTAATTCTAATTATGGATTTAACATAAACACTTGTGTCCCTATATCCCCAAACGGTCGAGTATCTTACTTTGAAACAGTTAAGTGTAACATAATTGTTTTCATCAACACAACTTATAAAAAATTTGAGAAGTAACAATTTGTAAGGTATTTAAAACTTTTATTTAAATAAGTAACATTCAATTTTATATTCAAATAATGTTAAATGCAACATTTTACTTCCTTAGACTGTGTTAAACACTATACTACACTACAATTAAATAAATATTATTGATTATAATTTATTATTTGAACCCTACAAGCCAACAAACGAAGTCCTTCAGAATAAAAAGCTTATTTATAATACGTTTTGTCTTCAAGCCCCTACAAATCTTCACAAAATAATAAAAAAAGTATATTAAAGGTTGAATAGTATCATTAATGGGGGTCTATGGCGGGCCTATGGTTCCGGTCCTTGGTCGTACACAGTTCCTCTATCACCGGTCAAGTTTCAGGTTTTCTTTTAAACTTACTTGTCAGGACAGGAAGTCTTGCAATAATCGGCTGGATGTTTAGTGAATTCATACAATAATTGATTTGTGGATAGCTAAGACGATCGATTTTAGTAATACTACATAGAGCAGTGGTTTCTACCGTTTCAAGTTTTATGAGTGCTGGCTTCCTGCAATTACTGTATATAGGAGGTATGTATTCCTATTAAAGTCAGTATATTGCTTTGTATATATGAATTGTTTTTCTTGATATGCCTTTTTCTTTGTATATTAGACTCCTGAGGTATTTCGCCCTTTGTATACATTTTTTGTTTAACAGTTCCAAAGTGCCAATTTAAGATAATTTTGTGGTCTATATTTACAACTAACTATTTGACTGATGGCTTGGTGCATATTACTTGGTTATTAAGTTATTTAAAATAAATTTAATCCAAGGAAAAACAAAGATTATTTCACAATAATAACAACAATGACACTATTTTTTGACTTTTGACGGTTAATTTGACGTGCCAAAATGTCACTTTACCCAAAATGGCGCAGAGAATACTCCGGACATTTTTCGTTTGACAGCTCCATTACCATCTGTCATCCATTTATTTTCCGAAATCCGTGGGCAGAACCAGGCCCTGCTCATGTAATAAATTGAAAATATCCGGACCATGCTATCCGCCATATTGGGGAAAGTTCACTTGTAACAACAGTGAATACGTTGTTGCTATAGGGAAATTATACTGGCTAAATATAATCGGTTATCTCTAACTGAGAAGGTTAGAAGCAATTCGCGTAGCATTCCGAATTTGTATCGACATAAGTAGTTAAACAATATGGGTAGTAGAAAGAGATAAAATGACACTATTATGTTTTAACTCATCCGACTGATCCAATTTGTGTCAATTAATTATAATCTCTGGATGTATATACTATTGGTTGACCCTAAAAATTAATAAACTAAAAAGTTTTATTACACTTTTGGTTGTATTCTGTTTATATCTCAATAGTATGAGCATGCTATTTAAAAATGTTTTTTTACGGCTTGTGTTAAATCCATAATTAGAACTAGCCGTAGGAAAACATTTTTAAACAGCACGTTCATACTATTGAGGTACAAACAGAATTTAGTGTAATAATTTTGTATGTCTATAATCACAATTTACTTGAAATTTGCGAGACATTTAACTTTCTAGGGATATTTTAATTAAAAATTAGACAATACTGAAAATAACGGGGTACCACCTAATTACCATTTCAACTGTTTTTTCAAAAAATAAAACGTTTCGCCAACATGTTGCTTTTTTTTTTTAATAACCGACCAATAGTATCGCAGACATCCAGAGATTATTATCAATTGACACCAAATTAGATCAGTTAGGTAAGTTATAAGTGAACTTTACCCAATATGGCGAATAGCATGGTCCGGACATTTTCGGTTTATCACACGATCAGTAAATTTACTTTACACGTGCGAGCGAGGAGCTTATTATGGACATATTTGGTCTGACAGCTCAATTTCAATCTGTGACCCGTTTTATTTTTTGAAATCTGTGGACAGAATGTAAAGCGCCGTACGCGTTGCCTGATCGAGAGAGAGAGAGAGAGAGAGAGAGAGAGATGGCGAATAAGTGGTCATACTATCTCTCTTGTTCCTTACCACGATTGACCGAGGACCCTATCCTCAAACTGGGGAACGTGAAGTGATCGGTGAAAAGGTGGCGAACGCGTATTCTTGAAATGTTCATCACTCATATCCTCGTTCGCCCGGTGGAAGGTAAGGGAACGGTGAAACATGCGCAAATGAAATGTCAGCCGCTAAATGACATACTTAACGCACGGATTTCAAAAAATAAAATAGAATTGAAAATTTTTATTTTATTTTTGGTTCTTCAAAATAACTCGTCATTAAACAAAAAATAATATGTTGACGAACCGTTTCTTTAAGACGTTTTATTTTTTGAATAAACAGTTGAAACGTTAATTAGGTGGAAACCCGATATTTTTAATATTTTTGAAATTTTTTAATAAAATATCCTTAGAAAGTTGAATATGTCTCGCAAATATTAAGTAAATTTGAGATTACAGACATATACAATTATTACAGGAGATTCTGGAATTGTATGAGCGTGCTATTTAAAAATGTTTTTCTGGGGGCAGTTCTGCTTATGGATTTAACATAAATACTTGTGTCCATAACAGCCGAGTATCTTAGTTTTAAACAGTTAAATCTAACATAATTCTTTTCACGACGCAACTTATAATAAATTTGAGAAATCACAATTTGTAAGCTATCTGAAACTTTTATTTAATTAAGTAACAAATTTTATATTTAAATTATCTTAACTACATCACTTAACCTAATTAGGCTGTGTTAAACACTATACGAAACTACAATTAAATAAATTTTATGATTATAATTTATCGGGACATATAAATATGAACCCTAGAGACCAACGAATGAGGTCCTTCAGCATAAAAACCTTATTTATGGTACATTTGATCTTCAAGCCTCTACAAATCTTTATAAAATAAAATAAAAAAATATTAAAAGTTGAATGTGAGATCCGCCAGTATCTTTAATGGACGTCTTCTGCCTGGCTTTTGGTTTCGGTCCCTGGTCTTAAACAGTTTCTCTATCATTGTTCAAGTTTCAGGTTTTCTTTCAAATTTAGTTGTCAGGACAGAACATCTTGCAGTAAGAGGCTGAATAATTTGTGAATTCATACAAGAAATAACTGACTGGATAGTTTCCGTAGTGGATTGGGATGATGGCTTTTAGTCATACTATGTAGAGTTGTAATTTCTACCGTTTCAAGGTTTATCAGTGCTGGCTTTCTGCAATTACTGTTAGTATATTACTTTATATATATGATTGCTGTTTTTCTTGATATCCTTTTTTTTTATATATTAGAATCTTAAAGTACTTGGCTCTTTGTATGCATTTTTGTTTAACAGTTCCAGAGGGACAATTTAAGATAAATATAATCCATGCAAAGTACAAATATTATAATGGCAATTAATAACTTCACAAAAATAACAAAAACAGCACTATTTTTTTTACTTTTGACGATTAATTTAAAGTACCAAAACTACTTTTTGCCTAAAATGGCAACAAAATATATTACGGACATTTTCGGTCTGACAGCCCAATTCAATCTGTCATCCATTTTATTTTTTGAAATTCTCGGGTTTTAGCATGTTCATATCTGGCAACATTGGTTTTCAAGAATACGGCTTTTACTGTCAAAAAGTTCATCTGGCCATTCCCATCGCCATTCACATCACCTTTCACATCACACTTTCGAGGATAGGGGCCCTCGATTTGCAACTGAAGTCAGGAAAGATCCCTCTAAATTAATAAAAACTGGACTGCTGGTGTAAACGAAGCCCTTTAGAGTTCTACAAAAATATCAGCTGGTCTGAGGTCGAGCGAATCATAAACATTTTTCGGAGGTAACAACTCTTCTTACAAATTTCAAGGCTTTGTGTTTTAATTTACCTATATTATAGTTCATTTGTTAACAAATACAGTACAAATTATAATAATATTATAATCAAAATACCGGTCAATTGGGAAATCTGACTGACCTCCATTTAAAATTTTAATCAGTTTAGTGAATCTGCCTGTAAATATTTTTTATGAAATTATTTATTTCCGCATTGAGATGAAAAGTTAAAAATCATAAAATTGGAATATATTAAAAGCATAATCGTTATTTTTATAAGATTACCAAAAAATTTAAATTTAAGGAAGTCATTCATTTAATATGCTTTTATTAATATTATAGTTTCGTCATCACGTCAGTCCATCTGTCTGTCAGTCTGTTGCAGACGCGTCATAAGGCAACTATGGCCGTTTAAATTTGACACGGGTTTTTATTTAATATCTTTAGAACTGCTTGAAGCACCGATTAGACGAGGCGAGGATCTCGGCTTTGTGGGAGAAATTATTCGGATGAATTTTTTTTGTATATAAGCATTTTGCCGGGACACTCAATCATCCAGTCAAAGAACCGGATTTTCGGGTAATATAGGCCTATAGAAATAAACCGTATATGTCCTCCGTACGAGATTTTGTGTCATAAATTTTTGTAAACAATTAAAGGTCAAAAAGCCATTTTTTTGCATACCAGCAAAAACTAAAGAAATTTTTAGACAAAATAGAATTGGTTTTTTACCGATCTTGATATTTGTTGCTGAGAAAAATACAAAACAAAGTCAAAATTTGCGAAGTAGTAGATATTTGTTGGACTTCCATTGTCTTTATTTTTGTTGAAGACGTTTCGGCTAGTAGTTATCTCTAACGGTTTTCAAGTGAAACTAAATAAATCCCTTAGCTACATGACTATTTATACTGAAAGTAAATGCAGTAGATTATGACTGAGATGGGTGCAGTCATGCCTGCTATGGCAAAATCATATTTTTTTTTATGCTGCATTTAGTTTTAGTTTACAATTACTTAGAAGTGGTTTCCACACTTCTCTTATATCTAAAGATGGTTTACTAAAACAACTCGGGTTCTGATGTATAACCGCAGCTTCTTTGAATTTCCGTTTTCTCCAATCTTGTTCTCGGTATAGTATTTTAGCTTCAGACCATTGGAAATTCGAATAAAGATTACACAAAAGAAAAAGCAGCTGGAAAAGGTTAGGATACAAAAAAAAACAGACTCTCTGTGGCATACGTCAACGAAAAAATTATATCAAAAAAGATTGATGGAAAAAATTGAAAGAAAACCAATAAATGAAGAGGAAGATATAAATCATAGCTGGGAAAAAATTAAGGGAAACATAGAAGATGCTTCAAATGAGTCATTAGGCACACATACAATCACAATCAACAACAAAAATCCTAATAAAACTCCATGGTTCCGTAAAGAAGTTAAAGATAAGTGTAACGAAAAAAGAAAAGCATATTTAGCATATATAACGTCAAAAACGCCGGAAGCATACAATAGGTACAAACTAATTCGTAACGAAACTAATCTACTAGTCAGGCAACTAAAAAGTGAACATTGGGAGCAGTTCTCTAAAAGAATGGAAGGAGACTTCTATAGTGTACAAAAACAAATGTGGCGACTGATCAGACAACAGCGCAAAGAAATATCTGAACTCTCCGAAACAAACCAAATATCAGAGGAGAAATGGATAGACTACCTAACAAAATTATTTGAGGGAGATGCTAACATTGGAAAAAACAACATACCAGCAATAAGGAATAATGTGGAAGTCACCATTCAAGAAGTAGAGAAAGCTATAAAATCCATAAAAAATAGAAAGTCTCCCGGACAAGACGGAATTCATAACGAATTGTTGAAATAAGGAGGACAGCGACTAACACAGGAACTCACAAGCTTCATTCGAAAAATCCTGACACAATGCAAAGTACCAGATACGTGGAGAACCAGCACAATAATGCTTATGTTTAAGAAAGGTGACAAACAAGAACCAGGGAACTACAGGGGATTAATCTACTGGACACAACTCTGAACCTCGTTACGATAGTAATCAAAAATAAAATTAATTCGGTTACAACACTGGAAGACGAACAGCAGGGATTTAGATCAGGAAGGTCTTGCGTGGATGCAGTATTTATTCTACGACAGATAGTCGAAAAATCTCTAGAATACAATAAACCAACATTTTTTATGCTTTATAGATCTAACAAAAGCATTCGATCGCATAAAGCTAGATGACGTAATCCACCTGTTATATAAGAGAAATATTTCTATCAATATAGACCATCGAAAACATATACGTAAACAATAAAGTTCAGATTCGCACTAACGGTAAATTATCAACACCCATACCAGTCAACAGCGGTATTAGACAGGAAGACTCGCTTAGTCCTTTGTTGTTTACCATGATAATGGACGAAATAATAAAAGAGGTGCGACTTGGTAGAGGATATAAAATGGGTGATACAGAAATAAAAATTCTCTGTTACGCTGATGACGCTGTGATATGTGCCGAAAATGAAGACGACCTCCAGAGATTGTTAAATACCTTTAATCTTACAGGAAGAAAATATAATATGATTATCTCAGCCGAAAAAACTAAATGTATGACAACCTCAAAAGAACCCCTCCAATGCAAACTAGAACTAGACGGTCGAATAATACAACAAGAAATGAGTTTCAAATATCTAGGAATCGACATAACTAGTTATGGTAACATCGAAGATGAAGTAAGAGGGCAGGTGGCAAAAGCAAACAAAGTGGCGGGTTGCCTCAACGACGTGATCTGGCGAAACAAACACTTACAACAAGAAACAAAGGTTCGGATCTACAAAACCACAATTAGACCTATTATGACATACACCTCAGAAACACGACCAGAGACGACAAAAACGAAACAACTATTGGAGACTACAGAAATGAGAATACTTCGACGAATAACAGGGAAAACGCTACTAGACAGAGAAAGAAGCGATAACATCAGGCAATCATGCAACATAGACTGCATTAATGAGTGGGTCCTACAACGTAAGACACAATGGAACAAACACATAAGCCGAATGACAGAGGATAGACTGGTAAGGATCGCACGAGATAAATCGCCTAGTGGTACACGCAGTAGAGGTCGACCACGGAAAAGGTGGAGCGATAATTTAAGTCCAGAATGAGAAAAATCGAAGAAGGAACAGGTCAGGGACCTATTATAGAAGGTAAAAGAAGAAGAAGAAGACCATTTTATTTGGTGTCCATGAGTTGGCGGCACCAGATCTTTCTATTTCTCCTCGAGATGTGTATTTTTGGTGTTCTTTGATCCTTACGTCAAGAGGTCTCTTTGTTTCGCCAATGTAGGAATTGCTACATTCACATGGTATCTGACATATACAGTTCTTCATGTCTCCTTGAGTTGTTGGTTTGACCCTAGTGAGCCGACTTCTCAGAGAGTTATTTGAATTTGAATTGAAAACGGCGTTGATTTTATATCTTTTTCCTATCCTTCTAACTTTTTCTGAAATGCCTTTAACATAGGGGATGTTCAATACTGGTTTTCGATCTTCATTCGTTGTCGATATTGTCCTATTTCTGCGTTGTTCAAGATATATTGGGTATCCGTTGCCTGTCAGTTCATTCTTAATGTAATCTATCTCTTTCATCAAGTTCTCGTTGGAGTTGCAGAGAGTTAAGGCTCTATCTACGAGATTTCTTATAATTCCTTGTTTAGTGTTGTTGGAATGATTAGATGAATAATTAAGGTATTGTCCTGTGTACGTGGCTTTTCTGTAAACCGAAGTTCGAATTTGGCTGCCATTTCTTTCAACCAAGACGTCTTCAACAAAAATAAAAACAATGGAAGTCCAACAGATATCTACTAGTTCGCAAGAAATATTATTGTCTCTGACCTTCAAACAAAATCAAAATTGTTATAATATTCAATTAACAATTAATATTGCTAAATGCAACTTACGACTTTGTTGTTACGTAAAAAGTTGAATCTTTTAGTGCTTAATATGTGGTAGAAATTTCAGATCGATTCATGAAATAGTTTGTGCAAAATTTAATTTGTTTATCACAGGCGAGCGAATTTTGCAATAACATTCTTGCTCCATCGATGAAGGTACATCGATTCTGAGCACATCTCATAAAAAAGGAACTCTTCTTCTATGAGAAGTATTACATGCAATTGGGGAAAATTAATTTTAAATTAGTTTAAATTTCATTATCAATCTTTATATTATTCACTTGTGCGTAGCCACCTAGAATATAGCTCGTCACATAACGCATATTAAGCGGATTGAACGCATACAGTTAAAGTTTATAGATTTTATGCTCTATAAGCTCGGCGTCGACAGAAATCTTCTTTCCCATACTCAAAGATTGCAGCTTATAGTTGAAGTTACCTTATACAGGGTCAAAAACAAATAAACTTTGCATTACATGCGACCAAATTTTAGTAGCCACACATTTAATATGACGCTACTTTAAACAAAATATGTCTGGGACGAAGTATTGTTAAGACTAAGAAGTTTTATGTAGGTTACGTTGAGTCTTATTTTGCAACGGTGGTGCAATTTGCAAAAAAAAAAATGGGCAAAAAAACTGGTTTTCAATTAATACATCTATAAGAATCTTTAAATAAAACATTTATTTTTATTTATTGCAGAGCTTTATCGACCATTGAACAAACTATAGAACCTCAGATTAGTCAAGCAAAAGAGGAATTCAGGGATTTTATGGCAACGTTTCCAGATATTATCAGGGATTTAACTGATCATGACATAAGCGAAGATTTCCCTGCTGTTGCGCATAGATTAGTTAGGGTATGGATAATATTAAATTAGAGTTAATTATTACCAGGGTTAAGTTGATTTTGATTTTGTTTTAAATCAAAAATCATGACTCCTTTTTTTATTTTTTGAAATTTTCACAAAAAAACTCATCGAAAGTAACTCAAGAGGTTTTAATCATATTTATAAAATTGATTTTATTATCGAATACAAATACCCATGTAAATAATTCACTTCCTTTAATAATTTTATTTTTATTATTTTTATAATTATATATACATTACTAAACTTATATTTTACCAGTAGATATATGCATATATTCAGCAAAAATTTAATTTATTACTATCGGTAATAACCAGTGCCCAGTAGATAGGTACGAGTACAAAATATACCTAAACCACTTTTTACTTATTTAATATGCTGATGTTGCTCTCGGTCCGATACAGCTCCTCTGACGAGATCATGCGGTGATCGAAACGTGTATGGAGAGAGTGTAATGGAACAAATGTTAATTATGTTTCATTGTTCAATGTCAACTATTTTCTGTTAAAATAAATAATTAAATAATCACTCTGTGAATAGATATTCCGTGGAAACAGGGTAGTTATATTTTTATCACTATCCACGAAGGTCTAAAGGAAAAATAAATCAGTTATCGCTTAACTTTTATGATCTTTGTCGTTTACATGTTTTCTTAAAAAAAATACATAAAGTCAGTTAATTTATGAAGACCTAAATGACCCTCTCTTAGAATTGCCTATAAATCTGTCTAAGTAATCCTGCCCTGGTTAAGTAAATAAAACCAGACGTGATAAGGGTAGTTTTTAACATATGGTATGTGGAATACCGATAAAATGTTTTAAAATATTTAACGATTTTCCCATTATTAGGAAACAAAAGAATGATCAAATAAACTCACTATAATAGAAATATATCGTTTGGCCATTTGAAAAAAAGAATACTGAGTAATCACTGTTTTTTCTATTCACAAGAAATAATGAGTTAAGATGTTTATTGCCAAAATAGCCAAGAAAAGTGAATATTTTTTTTTACAGGAAGACGTAGGTTAGTTTGTTTTACTATTCTTTTATATAAAAAATTAAGCTTAAGGTGCTCACAGGTCAATTCGTGAATCAAGCATCCGGTATAGGATAGCTAACGCCCTCAGCATATAACGAGCGAAACCTTCGAACTTTAAGGGAAAGAAATTGACGTTTACCGGGTTCCATCTTGTAATTTAGGTACAAACTGGAAACAAAGGGAGAGGGGGTGTAAGATTCGAAGACACTCTTTTAAGGAATAGTAAATTTTGGTCACAATTTGAATGTTGGTTAGAACGGTACCGTAGTACCAGTGCCGCAGAATAATTACGTCACGGGTATAATCGTCGGGAAAGAAGGTTATCTTTGTTTAATTTGGGAAATTAAGGGATTATCGTGTGTTATTTTAGTGAGGCATTTCGCGATTTTCATACGGTTTTATTAAGTAATATAAATAGCTGTTTTTCGCGTTTTATTTTCTTTTTTGTTTAATATTTTATTAAGCTATTTATACGTGTTTTTTTTTTCAATATTGGGTTTTAAGTTTTTGGTTAAATAACGGCTGAGAAGAGCAATTTTGTTAGTTTTTCGTAATTGTTATTAGTTTTAAGTTTCTCATTGTAAACAGTTCGTTTTTCTATTTATTTTTGTTAAATAGATAAAAGTGTTTTGAGAAACTTGTTTTATTCAATTTAATTAAAACCTTCACGCGAATTAACTTACGGGCGCGCTGTTGCGAGACCTACAAAACAAGAGATATCTACTGACCAATTAACTAGGAGCCTTTCCTGAGTCCTGAAGATTTGAGTCATGGTTGTGGTAAGCTTTAATAACCGTAGTGTTTGGTACTAAAGCGGCAAGAGAGAAGTTGAACGACCAGACTTCCAGAGTGTCTTTATTACTATGAAATTCAATTATAGGTTATTAAAATAGTTACTAATTAGTATGGGGCAGAAAATGATTATAGATGAAAGGGTTAACGCTACCACAATATATCATTGGAAAGAGTCTATGATCAAATTCTGTCACAAGAGGACCAGAGCGATATTTGCAGGAAATAAGTTGTTTGTATATATATAACAAACGTCAAATTTATTGATGTACTTCATACACAGGACCACAAATTGAAAAAAAAAATTGACCATAACAAACTCACGTCTCCTATACGCACAAATCTCAAACCACAAGGCCTAAACTATAGACCCCAAACCTACAAATTCCTAATTGACAGATCACAAACCATAAATCCACAAAATATAAATTAACACTCCAAATCGATAAACCACAAATCTATAAACCTATAAATCCAATGAGTTTCAGATTTTTGGGATTGAAGTTTGTGAGTTTGTAGGTTGGGGCTTTGCGAGTGTATGGTTTGTAGATTTGGGATTTGTGGGGTTATGGTTTGTGAATTAGAGGTTTTTGGTTATGTGGTTTGTTGGTTTATAGGTTTGAGCATTCCCTCAATAATTTTCAACACTTTATTGCGATTGGCGGAAAATCCAGATGTGTTGGAGGTAAATGCTCAACGGATTCGTATTTTGCGGTCAAAAATACAAATGAGAGACGTAAGCTTTTCTGGTAATTTTTTTTTTCAATTCATGATTCTGTGTTATTGATTGCTAGTTATAATGATAACCTCACTATAATTAATACATTATTATAATAAAGAAGGTTAGTCAAATTACATAATGGAACTTTATTAAAAATGTTTAAATTTATAGCCTATTTTTTTTCTTTTAGTCGATAGAACACACTAAAGAAAATGGCAAGAAAATTTGCGCAAGGAGTCTAATCTCGTTATACAAATTGTTAGAAGATCCACAGAAACTTACTCCAGAAAATATTAAATTAGTCAATATTTTAGGATGGTGCATAGAATTGGTAAGTAATTTTTGTAGCTTTTTTTGACTTTGATTTGATGACTTATATTACTTAAATCACAACTTCTGAGCTGTTGTGGCATATTAGGCAAAATTTGCAAAAAAAAATGTTTTTTATAATTTATTTCCACAATTTCTCAAATCATTATATATATACATATATATATATATATATATATATATATATATATATATATATATATATATATATATATATATATATACAGTTTGTTTACTCCGGGTTTCAATCCGTTCGTTGAAAAAATCGTTTTCACGACGTTTCGCCAAAATCTCATTTGGCATTTTCAAGTGCCGTTCGTCTCGTTACTCGCTGAGAACTGATGGTGGCCTCTGATGAATTTCGATTTTGTTTAGCTGGCTCGCTTCCTGATTGGATGAGCGGTTTCGCAGGCTCCTCCCCTCTGCCGAGTGTAATATATTTTGTTCTTGTATGCTGGTCTCTCGTGTACTAGTTGATTTTTGTTGTTTTCTTTCTTGATTCTTTATTAATGTTTTCCATGTAGTTGGAACATTTATAGCATCGTCTCGTTTATTTAGCTGCCCCGCTTTTTCGATTTCTAGGGCCTCTCTTGTAGTTCTCTACTGGTGTTATTTCTTTTGTTTTTTCGAAGTCGATGGTATGCCCGGTTGTTTGGTGATGTTGAAATAGGGCTGAGGTTGTCTGTTTGTTTTTGAGGCTATTTTTATGTTCTTGGATTCTTCCTGATATGCGCCTGTTTGTTTGTCCTATATAAGTTTGATGGCAATCTGCACATGTAATTCTGTAAACGCCGTGATTTTCAAGGTTGGTCTTGTTTTTGGGATACAAAACTGGAAAAATATCTAGCAAGTATCATGCAACCAAAGGTCGAACTGGCTGATTCCTTCGTGAAAAACTCCGAACATCTGACTAAAATGATCAGAAACATTCACCTCGAAGAAAATGACATCTTTGCAAGCCTCGACATAAAATCCCTATATCCAAGCATACCACCAGATGAAACTTTGAACAAAATCGCCATGAACGAAGATTTTTCAGCCTACACAATTGAACTTACAGAACACAGCCTAAAGAACACATGCTTCATGTTCAATAACCAAATATACAAACAAACAGATGGCGCACCTATGGGATCCTCGCTTTCACCAGTCATAACCAACCTGTTTATGATATATTTCGAACAAGAGGCACTGCAAAAGGCACCTTTAAAACCGAAATTTTGGAAACGCTATGTTGATGATATTTTTATAATATGGCCACATGGAAAAGAACACCTAGACGATTTCCTCATATACCTGAACAATATCCACCACAGAATCCAATTCACGCTAGAATTCGAACAAGAAAAGAAACTTCAATTCACGCTAGAATTCGAACAAGAAAAGAAACTTCCTTTTTTGGACCTGCTATTAACTAGGAAACTCAACAACACCCTGGGCTTTAGCGTATGTCGGAAACCCACGCATACTGATCGATATCTCAATGCAGAGTCACATCATCATCCCTCTTAAAAGCAGGCAGTAGTCAACACACTAGTATTAAGATCTCTCCGCCTAACAGAACTTGACACAAAACAAGACGAAATAAGACACATTTCAACAGCTTTAAAACGGAATGGTTTCTCACAATCAGATATAAAGAAAGCCATAAAAAGACAAGAGAAGACTACAACAAAGACCAAAAACCAAGATCAAACAAGGAACAAAGCCATAATACCATACATAAAAGGAATAACAGACAGAATCGGAAGAATCTTAAGAAAACACACCATACAGCCCATATTTAAACCACAAAAAACCAAAGCTAACATCCTCGGAAATCCCAAAGACAAGACCAACCTTGAAAATCATGGCGTTTACAGCATTCCATGTGCAGATTGCCATCAAACTTATATTGGACAAACAAACAGGCGCATATCAGAAAGAATTCAAGAATATAAAAATAGCCTCAAAAACAGACAACCTCAGCCCTATTTCAACATCACCAAACAACCGGACATACCATCGACTTCGAAAAAACAAAAGAAATAGCACCAGTACAGAACTACAAGGTACGTGTCATAAGAGAGGCCCTAGAAATCGAAAAAGCGGGACAGCTAAATAAACGAGACCATGCTATAAATGTTCCAACTACATGGAAAACATTCATAAAGAATCAAGAAGGAAAACAACAAAAGTCAACTAGTACACGAGAAACCAGCATTCAAGAACAAAATATATCGCACTCGGCAGAGGGGAGGAGCCTGCGAAACCACTCATCCAATCATATATATATATATATATATATATATATATATATATATATATATATATATATATATATATATATATATATATATATGTAGACATTAGAAAATTTTTAAAATATGACAGTTTACTAAAGTCGATCGCGTATTCGGTTAAAATATTTTAAGATGGTGACACTTTTAGTTAAACCGGAAGTCGATGTCTCCTTGCTTATTTTAAATAGAAGATCCTATTTTTATAATGTTATCTCATTTAGCATCAAAAATAAGGGTGACTTTGTATAAGGTTGACTATTTCAAAAATTTTTGAAGTTTTTGAAATATTGTAAGTGTTACATTTTTGAATTGTAAAGATGCTAAACAGCTTACCTATACAGGAAAACAACTTATTTTAATAAATGTTCAAAATTCCCACCCGGAACTTCCAAAAATTTTTTTCTTCTCCGAGTTAATTCGTCAAAAGGTGGCCGCTCTAATTGAATCTCCAAATAAACTTAGGAACGCATCTTTTACCCTTGCAATCACTTTTTAATTAAGTATAAGCTGTGAATGATATTGTCTGAGCCTAAACATTCGTTTATTACTTATAAAGACTTTCGATACTTTGATAATTAGGTATTCTATGGATATCTTATAAACGCTCTCTTCTACAATAACTTTCACATTCCAGAAATCACTACCAAAATAAAAATATCTTTGTTTCAATCTGTGAAGTACTGGGCATTTTCTGAGGACATTTTCATCGTCCTTCAGACAACATCTGCGGGTCAGGTCGTCTATGATATCAATCTGGTGAAGATGGCCTCTCAGGTAACAATGCCATGTCAACAGTCCCTCTACAATTCGCAGCTCTTTCCTTCCTAAGGAGAGAAGCTTTCTAGTAAGCCGTGCACTACGTCCACTTATATGTTCCTTGGTACACTTCATTCCAAGAGCTCCCCTCCAAGATTCAATAAACTTACTGTCCAGTAACAATTTTAATTCACTTTTGCCAACGATAGAATTCCGGTTCAATTGCGGAACCCCTTTTGTTTCAGACCGTCCGCCTTCTCATTTCCGTATATACCCGAGTGAACCGAGACTCACACGAGTAGCCGTTCTTTGTCAGACTGTTCAGTACGTTCTTGGACTTGCGAAGTTACGACACTTGACTTCAGTACCATTATCTTTTCGATTTTCTTACTTAGAGGTCTTTCCCATGGTGGTGTGTTAGGTTCGGTTCTTGCTGATCGGCGCTCTGTTCCAACTTTAATTTCTAAAGCTTTAGCTATTGCAATCGCGACACATATGTAAAGACTTCAGAGTATTGGCCTCTGAAACATAAGTTGGTAAAATTCGATTATTCATGATGTCTAGCATGACCCCCAATTTTTGTAGATGAGTTAATATTTGGAAGTGCTGGTCTGCATAACGGATTGGTTTCATCACACTCCAGCACCGTAGCCCTAATTTCTATTGATAGTTTCCGATAAAGGAGTTCAGCGTTGTCCTCTTTGGTATCATAATTCAGCTGTTCTTGTTGTTCTTGTACCTCGGGTTTCGGTTCTAGCTCAGGTTTAGCAATCGGATCGTTAATATTGTCAGTACTCCTGATCTCATTTCAACTTTCATGCATGGATGTTGTCCATTGCATACGCTGTTTTGGAAGTCCCGCCTGAGTGAGCGCTGGCTGAGGTTCCTGCGCAGCACCGTTGGAGGGTGGAGCTCTCGCTGTTGTTTAGCTTTTATGTTGTTGCTGGGCTGTAGTTTCTTGTGCGACATGGGGTCCGCCTCCTCAACACCTTGTCACTGAAAGGTGGAGATGTTGAAATGTTACACCCCCCCCCCCAAATCTATGGAGCAGACCGCTTCTGCGGTGTGGGATTCTGGACCATTAGTCCTACCTACCTGGTGTAATTTATGTTTTACAGTCGATATATTCATATTTTAATATCTGAAATTTCTCCCCATTTAATCGCATTTATTGTTATTATTTTATTATTAAAGGTCGTAGACTACCATATTATGTAACGGACGTTATTTTTGTTTCAGCTGATAGTCGCTTGTCACCTTCAGGATGACATTCTAGACAATTCTGAAACTAGAAGGGGATTAATCTGTTGGAATCATCTAACTGAAATAGGTTCGAGTGCCGTTAATGATTTAGTAATTATTGAAAATGCCGCTTACATTTTGCTTAGAAAGTGAGTTTACTTTTTATAGATAGAATAAAGAGATACGTGTTGCAAAATAGCATAATATAACTTTAAATTTAATGAATTAAAATAGATGTTTTAAAGTCACTTGTCACGTTTTGACTAGCGATGGCCGATTATCACTAGTTTAATTAAATTCAAGGTATTAATAGTTGTCAATATATGGATGATACAGGGTTGAGTTGAAAGTGCAAGCAGAACTTGAATTTTTTTTTTTGATTGTACATCCCATATATCAGTGACGAGAACACTTATAATTTTTTTTAAAAGGAACATCTTATATGTCTTCACTCTTCATCTTATTGAAACCAAATGTTGTTTCTTAGTAGCGATGTTCTTTTCATTTTTTATTAAAGTTTCCGAAAATATAAACATTTAAATATTTGTATCAAAAAAGAACTCGGCAAGATAAAGTTTTGGGTTCAAGAATCAGGTATGTTTTGTTTATAGATTCACCGTAACAGGCTGTCAACTTTGACAGTTTGTATCTCGGAAACCAATTGACGGATTTAAAATTTTTTTTCACGAAAAGAAGCGTCTTTCCAAGTACTTTCAAACCATGTATTGCAGAAAAAAATCCAATGAAAATCCGCCGAGATAATCTATTTGTTTATAAGCAAAAATATCAACAATGTCTTTAAGCAATTCCTGAGGGTGTCCAAATAATCCGATTTTGATTCTGAAAAAAGCGTTGGAAAACTTGAGTTCCCTACTAAATGTTGAAAATAAATTTAAATATTTTAACTTGATATTTTGGACTTAGACAAACTTGAAAAATGGTCACTTTTTGTAAACGAACTCAAATTGCAAAATTATTGTGCAAAAACAATTTATTCGATCCTAACGAATTTTAGCCTTTTATTTTATCATGGTATAAAGTGTTCTTTGCTCTAATATGAAGGTCCTCAGAGAAATTTAAATGGTCGAAAAGAATTGATTAAAAAACTGCTTTTTTTAGCTTTTTTTTAATTATTGTTATTTTGTAATAAGGAAAATACAGTTTGCTCTGGTCCTCTCTCCATACGCGTTTCGATCACCTCATGATCTCATCAGTGGAGTTGTATCGGACCGAGACCATCATTAGCAGGAAATAACTGATATAAGAAATATAAATTTCAAGGTACGTCGGCAGGATATTGCATCTGCCTCTACCGACCTCGATGTCAGACTGAAAAATATCGCCAGTCGAACGATATCTATGAATCATGAAAGGAGAACTTACATATATAACAAACTATTTAAATACGGCAGAAAGATTTCTTTGTCTTACTGAAATTTTGATTTTTAAAAATTTGACATTACTCCAATGATTCATAGATATCGTTCGACTGGCGATATTTTTCAGTCTGACATCGAGGTCGGTAGATGGCAGCATCAATCGCAATTGTTTTTTTGTATTTGTTGATTAGTGTAATTCATTAAAAAAAAACTTGAGATATTGAGATATAATTAACAAGTAATTAAAAATGTGTCAGGGAATAATTCAGATGATTTACCCGCAATTAACAAATTATATGAGAACTAGTTAAGAATCAAAATCAAAATATCAAGAAAATGTATGATAGGCATCGAAAAAATGAATTTTACGAAACGCAAACAATGAAATAATAACAGGTAATGAGAGGAGATTGACACATTTAATTAATATTTATCCAGACTTCATTGATTTTACTTATTAACGATTTTCTATCTGGAAACATTTGTACGAATATGATTTTCTCGTTCTATTCCACATATTTTCAATGGGGTTAAGCTCTGGGGATTGTTTCAGCCACTGCAAAACCCGAACGTTGAATATTACTTTGGATTGTTATTCTAGTGAAAAATAAAGCGTATTACCTTTACCACTTCATTTGAGGGGTCATTTTATCTTGCATTATATTAGAAAAATCGATCCAAGAACTTTAAAAGAATCATCATATTCCATGAAAGACAATTTGATATAGAATCGCTGTTTTTACTATATGTAACTGTGGGTGTCACATATTTAAGATTGAACCTTGTATTGATTGACTTCCTTTCACGTTTAATTCTATATCTGCAAGAAGCAATCATGACCTCATACCACAAAAACTGCCCTCAGTATTAAGAAGGGAAACACGTAGATTGTTTAACAAAGCGAAAAAACCGGTGAAATATCACGCCTCCACAAGATTTTGGCTAAAAATCCCGTAGACCCTATAGGGACCCTGCGGTGGTAAGGCCAGTGATTACCTATGGCTTTATTATATGGTGGACAAAAACCAAACAGAGCTGTGTGGCTACTCTGGAGCTATCTAAATTCTAAATACTGGCCTACCTATGCATTACAGGTGCCATGAGAAGCACCCCAAGAGCAGACATGGAAGCCCTACCAAACCTCTCTCCTCTTGATATAATAATCAAAGCTGAGGCAACATTTGGCGGACTGGCCCTACCCTTGGACACACCAGAATCAAAGACATGGTAACGAACTCACTAATATCTCATAATTATTAATTCTCATCAAAATCGGTGATAACGAGGTCACGACCCCCCCCCTTGTAAGTCCTAAACCTTCTTAGTGAATCTGGCTATCTTTTAATAAAAAAATTTAAATAAATGAAATTTTTCTCCTCTGGTTTGTTTTCGACTTTGTGTGTTATTCTTATTGTTCTAGGCTTGTTTATTCTTACATTATTACATTACACATATTAAATGGAGAATTTTATGTATTTTCTGGATACAACTATATCTTTTACATGTTTCATGCTTTATGCTAGGTTCTTGTCCTCAATACCCCTATGTAAGAGTTTATATGTTGACATATGTAATATAAATTATGACAATATCATAAGCAAAATAAAACAGGCCTGCTAGAAGATTTATTTTTCATGGCAACCAGAACAGGTTTAAGTCTTAAACCTTCTTAGTGGACCTGGCTGTTAAATTCGATTATCTTAGAAAGGGCTGATCGAAGCGATACTCTGATTTCTCGTCATAAAAACTCCAAAGTACCAAATTTAGTGCAAATGAAGCTACCGTTAAGATAAATATTTACAAAAAAGTTTTAAAAAAATATAACTTTGACAGCTTGTATTTCGGAAACCATCGACATTTACAACAAGATAAATTGGACTTGTTCCTTATATTTTAGACTTAAGAATTTGCGCCAGTGTTCTGCGCAGATCTTTTAAAGATACCCTGTATAAAGGAAAACATATTTATTTTCATTTATTTTTGCAGGCATTTTAGAGATCATCCAGCTTATGTCAACTTAATGGAATTGTTCCACGATGCCATTTACACTATTAGTCTTGGTCAAAATTCAGAGGTCATGTATGTGGATTCTAATGGAAAACCAAATCTAGAAATGTTTAATATGAAAATGTAAGAAAACAAAATATATTAAAATCGTAACTCTAATTGATAAAACTATATTTTATCCGCAACTATCTGTATGTTACGTGCGAAGCATCAAATCGTCAAGTCCGTGAAAATCCAATTTAAATGCGTAGATCATGGAGTGAATTTATCATAACTGAGCTTCATATTATTGTTACATGAATAAATTATTCGTATTTAGTTAGTTTTCGAAGCAAAAATTCTTTAACAATTTCCTAAAAAAGTGCAAGGTTTTAACACAAGGTTTAAAAATCTTTATATCTCGATATATGAAGGTAGTAGTTTGTATTTCGGGTATAGCAAATGGAAAACAATTAAGGCTCGATACCAGAAAATCATTGGCGACAACCGCAAACCGTGCAGCATCTCCCTTTTTACAGGGTACGGCAACGGATGCGTACGGCCGCTCAATATGTCGGAGGCTAGGTTCGTATCTCTTTTAGAGATAGTTGTACTCTGCTTTGATCACCCAATAGGCGCCACCTGTTTTACATTATCTGTGTTACTTACCTAGTGATAAAATAGGAAAACCCATAGGTATCAGGAATGATTTTAATTTATTGGCTGCTGGTGTATAGCCTCCATAATAAACAACTTAAAACCAAATAACAATTCCATTTTATTCCAAAAAATTATTATGTACATAAATCAGAATGGTACTTACAATTTTTTTATATACCCTTTCTTGATAACTATTGATGTTACATCGTTTTGAAAGGTTATATAGAGATTTGGCCGCAAAACGTTCTAGAACCTTTAATTGCCAATAGTAAAGAAAGTAATTTTTATAAAGAAAGTTATCAAGATGTTCTTACATTTTATATTATGTCAAATGTAAATATATTTATATTATGTTTTATTTGTATATAAAAAAATTGATGTCTAGTTCCAATTCCCTAAATTAAAGTTTTCTCCTACCTGGTCTATGCTTATGTACACGATACCTCTCACTTCTGTTTATTTGAACCAGCGCTGTGGTTAGGAGTCTTGTGGTTGTTTGTGGATAAATGGGGTTTCACAAGGCCAATCCCAACTCACCAACCAAATGCAGGGTGAGCCCAGTCGTGAAGGTCAAAAACACAGGAAAAGAAATGAGACGAAGCCAAAGATGAAAAAGAACTTGCGTCAGATTGCCCTGAAACAAAAGTTGTTATTTTTACCTGTTTGTAAAGATAAGGGGCAAAATCTTACCTCATTGATTAATGGACTGTAACGAAAAAAACACTTGACAGTCTGCCTTTTCAAATCCAATGGCAGGATTTGTCTACTGCCTTCGACGGTTCAATCGTAAAAGAAACGAAAATGAATATTTCTCTCGCAGCCAGACGTGACAAATGTTAGGGATATTTGTTTTTAATTTTTGCTAATTTTATTCTCAACCTGGAGCACTCTAACTTAGTTCCGAACTTATATTGATTGCCAGGTAATACATCAAATAGTGGCAAGTCATAGAAAATTATCAAAAAGAAAATTATGATCAAACAGTCCAAAGTTACTAATCATGATTAAAACAAACTTCAAAAAAAATTGCTACAAATTCCATACTGTATACTCAACCTTAAATGATCAGACTCTACATGCCGTGCTCGTGTCAAACGAATCGGGTATACAGCCACAACAAATGCTACTGACTGTAACCTTATATTTTTGATACTGAAATGGAACGTAAATAAATGAGAATTTATTAAAAATAAAATATTTTACAACTTTTAAATTCAAACCAAATAATGTGATATATAAATATAAACTACAGCAATTTACAAACTCTGTTATAAGACCAAAAAAAAAAACAAATTCCATGTATACTATTTTAAATTGCAGGATAAATAATTAAATTTAATCAGGTAAAAATATACATATTATGTCATATTACTAAAAACATGTAGCATTGATGCAAACTGGTAAATTTAAATGCTACAACCGGTTGAAAAGGCAATGATACTGCGATGAGGAAAACAACGGAAAACTACCTCATTATACTCCCCAAGACAAATCATCAGCATGACTGGAAAATCTAAAGCTTCGGCCCTCAGTCCCCGGCAGACCTTAGATGGCCAGAGGGTGCTAAGAATCATGAGGAGGATAGCGACTTGGAATGTGAGAAGTGTGTTTGAAGTTGGAAAAGTCTAAAATGCTATAAGGAAAATGAAAAGGTTGAACATCGAAATTCTTGGAATTAGTGAGATACGCTGGCCAAATTTAAGATCAGGTTTAGGTAGAAGGTTACCACTTTTTTTATGCAGAAACGAAGATGAGAGACACCATAACGGTGTAGGCATCATTTTCAACGAGACAAAGAAGGGGACGATCAAATGAATGCATATCCATTTAACGTAAATATTATTCAGACTTACACACCGACGTGTGACCACCCTGACGAAGAAGTGGAAATATTTTATGAATAGATTAACTCAGTAATGAGACTAGTTAATAAAGCGGACATTACCTTGGTAATGGGCAACTTCAATGCAAAAGTTGGAAATATACCGGGAGAAAATATAGTTGGTAGATACTGACTTGGTGTATCGAATGAACGGGGTGATATACTGGTGCAGTTTTGTCAGAAAAAGGCTCTAATAATCACAAACACCTTCTTGAAGCTACCTTCACGTCACCGGTACACGTGGAGATGAAACGCGGAGACGTCAGAAAAGATTATACGGAACCAAATTGATTACATTATGATTGGAAAGCGTTTTCGAAACAGTATTAGATTAGCAAAGACATATTCTGGAGCAGATTTGAACTCCGACCACAACCCCGTCGAACAATGAAGTTTCTCAAATTCAAATAGAAATTAGGAAACAGATCAGACAAGCAAAACAAGAGTGGCGGTCTATTCAGTGCAGTGAAATCGAAAATCTAGAAGCCAAACACGATTTGTTTAACACAAGAGGTCAAAGAAGCTACCGGGTTATACAAACGTAAATCTACTGGATTGTTAATAAACCAACAAAAAGAAGTTATTCTTGATACAGAAGCAATGCTGAAAGAATGGTGTAATTATATCGAGGAGCTTTTTTATGACATCAGAGATGGGCCCATAGAATTATCAGCAGAGGGATTTGATATAACCAGATCAGAGGTGGAACACGCAATACGCCTTGCAAAAGATGGTAAAGCACCAGGACCCGATGAAACGCATTCAGAATTGCTAAAATTCCTTCTAGAAAAGAAATCACTCAATGTTTTGTTAAGGCTATTTTATTTAATTTACAAAAGTGGCAAAATTCCTAAAGATTGGTTAATTTCTACCTTCGTGACAATAGGAAAGAAGCGAAACGCCAAATGTTGTAATGAATAACGCACAATCAGTATCATGAGTCATGTTTTCAAGATATTCCTGAAAGTCATTCATGCCCGTATTTACAGCAAATGTGAAGAGAACATGAGTGCAGAAATGTCGAGATGTGTCTGCAGATGTGTTCGAGTGTTTTGTAGACTACGAGAAGGCTTTTAATACCGTCCAACACGGAAAATTTATTGAAATATTAAGAAAACAGAATATGGATGATCGAGATAAGAATAATAGTTAATCTCTACTGGCACCAGAAAGCAAAAATAACAGTGGACGGAGAGATGTCAGATGAGATACAAATAATGCGTGGAGTCCGACAGGGATGTGTACTACCACCTCTCTTATTTAACTTGTATTCTGAAAAAATCTCTCAAGAGGCGCTATATGAAAAACACCAAGGCATTATTATTAACGGTACAGTTATAAATAATCTTAGATACGCAGACGATACTATACTTCTCGCGAATACATTGGAAGACCTACAAGAACTTTTAAACTGTATGGCAGACAAGAGTGGAGAGATGGGGTTTAAGCTGAACATCAAGAAGACAAAATGACTGGTAGTAAGCAAACAAACAGGTATGTTCGGTCGTTGAGACTAAGACGGAAAACCCATAGAACGTGTTCAACAATACAGGTATTTGGGATGCACACTCAATGAAAACGGGGACAACACATAGGAGATAAGGTCCCGAATAGAACAGGCTCGAAGCGCCTTTATCAAAATAAAGACCGTACTATGCAGCCGTGATATTAGTCTACCCTAAAGGACACGTATTCTTAGATCCTATGTCTTCAGTATACTCTTGTATGGAGCTGAAGCATGTGAAGACTGCAGGCCTTCGAAATGTGGACTTACCGGCATATGATGCGAATTTCCTGGATGGACAGAATCGGAAATACAGAAGTACTAAACCGAATGAACAAACAAACAGAAATCATACACACCATCAAAAAAAGAAAATTAGAATATTTCGGACATATTTTACGTAATGCAAAATACCAGGTGCTTCAACTTATTATGCAAGGTAAAATAGATGGCACAAGAGGTCCAGGCTGTCGCAGAACATCTTGGCTGAAGAACTTACGGCAGAGTTCAGGTAGTTCTGATGATTGCCAACGTTCGATAGGACAAGGCACGTTAAGAAGAAGAAGAAGAAAAAAAATGGAAACAAATATTTACACTGAAAATGGTTTTATTGTTTATTAAAATATTCTCTTCAGTTATCAGTACACTTTTGTTTTTGTTTGAGTCAATCGGAAAAGTATTTTCTCCTACTATAAATAATGTATCCTCAAAATAAGCCTCTTCTGGCGTAGAAAATCGTGGACTACACAGTCTAGGTACCAAGTTAGGACTATGTTGCGGATCATTCATCAATTAAACGTTTTAAGTGCTCACAAAGTCACTTGTTTGAACCGATGTGTAAGAGCTCGCATTGTCATGTCAAAAAGATCGCAGTATATCGGAAATGTATCGAAAAAAAGTTGTTGGGTGGCAAAAGGGCCAAGTAGTAGGGACCTTGAAAATAACCGTGACCTTCAAGGTCATTTGGAGCTCAATTTCAAAACTAAAAAAGGAAACCCCCAATTTGACCCCCGGAAATGAAAAGACGAATTAATTTCAAAATAATTTCATCCTTAGATATATCCATGACCTCAAGAGCAAGATCAAATTATCATATTCAGTTTGCAAATCGAACTAAGTATAGTTTTTGCTAACAATTCAACGAATAAATTTCTTCAAATAGCTCAAAGGTCGAGATCAAGGTAATGTTACAATAACTTTGCAATCTTATGACTTTAGTATGTAACATTTTATAGAATAACGACAATGCATGGTAGATAAAAGTAAATAATAATAATATTATGCCATTTTTTATATTGTTAAAAAAAAATTATAGTTTGTGTTTTAATCATTCTGTGTATTGATTGTCTGATTGATATCTTATAAACTACTGAACTCACCTGAGAAGGAGTCAATTTACAGGTAGGAACACATCTATATCTATATAAAAAATTTGAAAATTGAAAATACTTCAAATTGGTAACGAATAGTTGTAATTTATTATAATTACTTTTTACTTGGCTCTCAACAAATAAACATTAATTTTTAATTAAATTTTGGCAGTATTTCTTTGAAAATTGAAAATATAAATTCAGAACTAAAATCATATCACAGTTTCCTAAATTTTATTTTCGGGCAAGTATATATATATATATATATATATATATATATATATATATATATATATATATATATATATATATATATTTAGTTGGTTATTTTCTTGGGAATATGGTTCATTTTTATATTGAAACTACATATATAAAGTAGTCATACTTAGTGTATATACATATTTTTATTTTTCAGGACGTTTCGATTCTTTCGAATCTTTTTCAACTGATGCGGATGCTACAAAAATGTACATTTTTAATATTATTATATATGGAACATATAGGTTAAAAACTTATCATTAAGAACAGAGATTTTTGTTTTAACCAAAAATTAATTACATCACAAACCAATTGTAATCACTCACTCTTTTGTATATTCACTTTTTAAAAGTATTTTTAAAAGTCCAGTTAGAAGAATGGCACTACATTTTTAACCCTATAACTGCCTTGACTTGACTGAAATGTGGAACCCAGATGGTGTATGTTTTAGATACTTTAAGTGGCGTAAAAAGTTTGGGTCTTTTAATTGAAGTGATATCTTTCTGAAAAAATATCGTGATTCAATTTAGAAAAATTGAAAGCGGAGAATTATTCTTATTTATTGTTTTATTTATTTTAGAAATTCCCTTATATTGGTTTATTTTAATATGTTGAAATAAATTTGATTTAGATTATTGATGTCTGTTTTGTCGTTTACGGCATTCGGATTTTTTTTTATTGCAATCATTTCGTAAAATTCTCGTTTTCCTTTGTTAGTTTCAGTTTTCAAGATTTTTGTATTTTCATAATCAAAGGTGTGCTTGTGTTTCATTTCGTGTTTTTTAGGGCTGTAATATATTTTTTTTTATTTATGTCCATTTAGACGATTTTGTAGATACTGACTAGTTTGGCCGATATAATTCGATGGACAATCCTTGCAGGGTATTTGGTAGACAACATTTGATTTTCTGTTTTTTGGAATGTCACTTTTTAATTTGCTGAAATTGCTTTTAAGTAAATTATGGCCCTTATGACTAGTGGTTATATTATGTTTTCTAAAAAAAGTTTGAAAGTTTTCGAATAGTTTTGGTATGTATGGCAAGGAAAGATATTGTTTTTTGGTTTTATTGTGTTCTAAATTTTCTGTTCTAGTGTTTCCACGTTTGTATTTTTCTAGCCTTTCTTTAAAAATTTTATTAATTAGTTTATTTGAGCAAGAGTTTGTCATAAGGACCTCTTTTGCTTTTTGATGCAGTTGTTTCTATAATCGGGACTACTAAGGATGATCTCTATCGGCTATTCCAATTATTACTGATTTTTTTTGGGCCATGTGGTGTTGGGAATTGTAGTTGAGGTAGCGACCAGACCATGTAGATTTTGTGTACCACTCAGTTAGTATTGTATTATTTTTGTGATGCAACGTCATATCTAGGAAATTTATGTGGTTGTTATTTTCAAATTCTATGGTAAATTGCAATTTTTCATGGTAGCTGTTAAATTTGTTTAAGATATATGAATCTTGATTTTTTGGTATAGCCGTATGCAGTCATCTACATATCTGTAAAAGAATGGTAGTTTGAATTTTAAGCTGCTGATAACTTCAATTTCTAGGTCTTCTAACACTAATTGAGCAATAATGCTTGATATGGATGCACTCATCGCGCAACCCTCAATTTGCTTAAAGAATAAATTTTTGTATTTGAAATATGTAGAAGTTAGGCAGATTTCTACAGCTTCAAGAAAATCATCTAATGGTATATCAGTGTATTTCTTTATTTCTGACCATTTTTTTCTGATTATGTTTAAGGACACATTTATGGGTATATTTGTGTAAAGAGATACAACGTCTAATGAGATCAACACGTGGTTTTCTGGGATTTTAATGTTTTGTATTTTTTCCTTAAAGCTCCATGAGTCTTTAATGTAAAAATTATTTTGGTCAGTTACATTTGCTAAGATATTCTTGAGATATTTTGACAGTGCATTAAAGGGCGATTGTATACAAGATACAATTGGTCGAAGTGGAGTTCCGGGTGTATGTAATTTAGGTAGCCCATATATGCGTGGTGGTGAAGCGTTATTTCTAATTAAGTCTTTTGCTACAGTTGGTGAAATAAACTGTTTGTTTTCCCATTTTTTTATTAGGTCATTATTTTATTTTTTTTTTTGGTATGCGTTGGTAGGATCAGCTTTAACTTCTTTATATGTGTTGGTGTCATTGAGTAATTGCATGATTTTTGCATCGTAATCCGAATTTTTCATAATAACTGTTTCGTTTGATTTATCGGGTTGTAAAACAATTAAATCTGGATTGTCTCTTAGAAATTTTTTGGTTTTGTTGATATTTTTTTTGATAATGCTGTTGTCAGTGTTATTTTTATGGGAATTATGGGAATTGTTATTTTTAGCCTTAAAATTTGTTAATATATTACAACACACTGCCCTGATTTCATTTTTGACTTCTGTATTTTTATTGTTGATAGCCACTTCAATATTCCCAAGAAAATAACCAACTAAAAATATATTTAATGGTTCAAGAAAAATTAATTCCTATATTATATATATATATATATATATATATATATATATATATATATATATATATATATATATATATATATATATTATATATATATATATATATATATATATATATATATATATATATATGTATATATATATATATATATATATATATTATATATATATATATATATATATATATATACACATATATATATGCGACTCGGTTGCTCTCGGTTCCTTGTGTACGCGAGGCGAGTTCGTTGGCTGGGTGGTTCTGGCCAACCAGGTTACGAGCCCTTCTGCGTGTCATCGGCTCTGGTAACAGTGTTCCAAACACTGGCAACGGAGCCGATAACTCACAGCAGGTCAAGATTTGCAAATTTAAAAATCATCTTACCAATAGAGTCACCAAAAGCAAATTTTTTACTACGGTGTAATTTTTTTTCAGGTTTAGAAAACTTGCTAAATACAGGTCTCACTCTGTTTGCCAAGTACCGCCAATTAGTGCAATGTATTTAGTGGGTATGAACGACCCAGAACAACACAGACAGGCCCAGAGTATTCTGATTGAATTGAGCATACACTACGCAGTTCAGGTAAAAATTATCAAATACCTTTTTTACTCCTATGGTCATTTCAGGAGTAGTTATTTGTTGCTATATAGAAATTTATTTATCTGTAAAGCCCAAAATTTGTTTTTAAGTAAGCTCCTCTTTTTGGCCAAAACTTGTTAGGGAAATCAACATTGTTGGTGATCTAAACAACGAGTGTTAATTGCGCTACGAACTTTTTTTTGGGTGTATTCGTTTCCTTTAACAAAAGTTTACAGGGTAATAATAGGCTATTTACTACGTACTTAAGAAAGGAACTGAAACGTTAAAGTGTTTTCACTGTAACATACGTTGAATTAATCTTCAAACAGGCGCGGATTCAAGGGGGGTGGGCGGTGGGGGCGATCGCCCCTCCCCAAGAACTTTGAGTTCAGGAAAATAGACATTGCCTCTTATATTATAGTTTATTCAAGAGCTAGAGAGAGTAATAAATCCTTTTTTATCCTTTTTTTTTTCTTCGCAAACTACCTGTGCTCTTTAGTCCGGTGTCTTTGGCAAAATCTGTTAGACACATATTTTTCATAGGAATGGATTAGAAATTTTATAATCAAAAATACTGGTCTATAATAATGGACTATTTGGGTTGAATAACAATAGATATTTGGATGTGTGAAGTCTTAAAAAGGATTTTAATCCTTGTCATAGGCGTCGGAAGGAGGTTTATTTTATCACTACGAATTTATGGCATAGAACATAATAAACTTAAAATAAAAAGTTTTTATATTATTTTATTTCTTATGATTTCTTAATAATTCACATACATTAAAAAATATAGATAATTTTGACATATTTAACAAAAATCACAACTGTATTTTTATTATTTTTAAATAGGCACATTCAGACTAAAACATAGCTTTTTCCTCGCAAAAAATTATAAGTTGTAATTTAAATACTTCCAAAATACCCATTGTCAAAAATATAATAAGTTACACATATACAAAAAAATAAATTCGTCCATAAAATAAAATATTTTTAGGGCTATCGGTCATTTTATTATTGATTAAAAACATTTTTAGGACATTTGACGTTGCAGTTTATTTATTTTTTAAACTGCAGAATAACAATTAAACACTAAAAAGGGATTCAAATGTAATTAATTTTTATATCTTACAGAAAATTTAAATAATAAATTGTGTTTACGGTGGTAAACATTACGTAAATAATTCGTAGTCAAAGTCAGTGCAGCTATCTTCGCTCAAATTAAGTATAATTGATTCCTCTATCTCACTGATCATGAGATCGAGCTTCCACATTTTCTTTTATTCTTTTATTATATGGATTTTTCCCAATTTTCTTTATTCAAAAAAATCATTCAAAAGTTCAGTTAAATGACTAATTTTGTAAGTTGTGTTATTTCTAGCAACTCTACCTTTTACTAGAGAGATATTTCCTTCTCCAACGGACATTTTCCGGACGATCTATAAGAACAGATTTTCTATCTGGTTTTTCCCAGCAAAAATTAAGTTCTCTGAGTAATTTCCAGAGCTCAGTTCGTTTAATTTCTGATAAATCTAGATCTTCATTGATTTTAGTTAGAATTTTGTCGACGGTTGGGATCTGCTTCTCATAATAAAATATATGTGCAACTCCTTTTATTGCAGTTTATATCTCTTCTTCCAACGAGGTTTTTTGTCTGCCTGTGATTGAATGTGGCTTGGGAGTACTAACGACTCCAGTCGTTTTTTTCTCCTTCAGTATTCGGTACATAGTAAATTTTCTAACTCCTGTCCTTTTGGAACACATCTCAACAGAGCTTTTAACATTATTATCTGGATATTGATGTCTTAAGGCACCATAAACGTAATAAGTTTTTCGTTGAGGAAAAAATGCCTTGGTTTAACGATTTGGAATAAATATAGAGGTGGAAGCCATATCTTTTGGGTATTTCACTGATTTCAAATTATATGTAAAAACCAGCACAAACAAGATAAATCACTAAGGACACACTGTAAGGTGTACTTTGCTCACTGACAGAAACTAAATTGAGTTATCAGAAATTTTATTTTTGCAGTAAATTTATAAAATCTTATAATATTTAAATATAATTAAATATAATTAGACTTACGGCAGTCCTCAGTTACCTGCGGCACTGGAGCAGGTACGTTGGAGGTTTCGGTAACAGTTTTATTACTCTCTCTAGTTCTTGAATAGAGTATAGGAATGTGTATGTTTGCAATCGCCCCTCCCCTTCCCAAGAACTTTGATTCAGGAGTGCGTGCTGCTGGCATTCCCCCCCCCCTCCCCGTTGAAAACTTGTCATACTGTACTTTTGTGATATCGCCCCCCCTCCCCAAAGAGAGAGGCTGGATTCGCCCCGGTCTTCAAATATGATAAAATCCCAAAGTGCCATCATGGCAAGGGGTGCGTTTCTGAGATTAACCTATATTTGTCCACTTTTAAGTTTTTTGAGTTTTACTCGAAAACTATGAATTTTTCGTATATACGTTTCTACAGAAAAGTTTTAGGTAATGAAATTTCTTTTCAAAATGGTACCTCATGGAATCCAAAAAAGTCGTTTTTCAAAAAAAATCACACTAAAAATAAAATAAAGAAAAAAGCAAAAAGTTCATTTTTTTTAAATTGTTTCCCCATAACTTTATCCAAGTGAAGTTAGGTATAAACACTGCTTTATGAAAAAGAAAGCTGACATTACGCATGTTAAAATAAGCTTTGGTGGAAGTCTATACGACGAAAAATGTCTGCGAGATATGGCGTCTCAAACTTTACTACCTTTCTCGATATTAGCAAATTTTTCCTTTGTTTTTTTAAATTTATTCCCACAACTTTTTGTGAGCGAGTTTAGGTAATTGTTTGGAAGGCTCACTAGGCATTCGATTAAATAAGTATAAATTATAAATCACTTAAAAAACTTTTTCACAAATTGCATTGTTATTTTCGATGACTACCCAAGCGCGATCAATACATAGGTACTAAATCTGTTGAAATATTACATTGAACCAAATAAGTTGGTCCAATTTGAAGTTGTTAATAATGAAGATGATCAAGCTGAAGAAGATGCAGACGCACTTATTGTAAATACTGCAAAAAATATAGCATCACGGTTAAATTATGTGGTTATAGTTGGCCAATATGTCGATCTTCTTATCATCTTATCAGTATTACAAGATTGCAAAATATACAGGGTGATTCTCGATTATCGATCGATTGGGAGAAAACTATAATTAGAAAGAATCTGAAAATATGACAGTATACTCACGTGCATTGGAGAGAGCTGGCTAAAATATTTTCAAAATGGCGGCACTTCCGGTTATACCGGAAGTAGATGTCAACTTGCTTATTTTAAATAGAATACCCTATATATTATTGCATTGTTGCAAAATTCTAGACATATTTTATATATAATGTTCTATATTTAAGTCTTACCGTTTTGGACATATTTAAATTTTTATGTCAAAAATGACGTTTGCGGACCAAAACTTAACTATAAATTTTTCCTATAAGAAAGTCTTTATTATTTAATTTGGGTTGGTTTTCTTATAGACGAAGATCGACTTTAGTAGTCTTTTTATGATGTTTTGAAAAGTTTTTTATAATCTTTTTAGCAGATGGTAGTGTTCGTTTCTGTTTCTTCAGATATCGGATCGCGAATGTATCGCATGGTCTTGAAATAACTGAATCACATTCTCCATAAATAGTAAATAAGTTTAAATAATCTTAGAGCATGTAATTTAATAACCCCGGCGTGATAATTATTAATGAATATCAAATGGCAAGAAATAGTAACAATTTTGTAGAGTTCGATTGTTTTATTTTCGCCACGTCTCGCCGTCATGGCCAACTAATAACAAAACTTAAAACCCTTATGGCATTTTTACAACAGAAAAATGTTGAATTGCCTATATTTTGAAAACTACAAATTCTTGGAATAGAAAACCTTATAAAAAGTGACCCTTATTTTTAATGCTTAATATGATAAAATTTAAAAAAATAGGTGCTTTCTATTTGAAAAAATTGACTGACGATTTTTTAAATACAACTTTTATTCTTCTCTTATGACTACTCTGTACTAATAATTTTCAGTGTCATAAAAAGACTACTAAAGTCGCTCTTCGTCTACAAGAAAATTAACCTAAATTAAATAATAAATATTTTCTTTTAGGAAAGTTTATAGTTAAGTTTTGGCCTGCAAATGTCATTTTTGACATAAAAATTTAAATATGTCCAAAACGGTGAGACTTAAGTATAGAATATCATACATGAAATATGTCTAGAATTTTAAGTAGAAATTTTTCCAATGCAAAAGTGTTTTTTTTATATTCTTACTATCTGTGCATTAACGGAGAAAAAATGCCTTATGTTTTATTTGTGTTTATTGTATCTTATAAATGTTGACAACTTTATAAGCAGTACAAAGAGGTTCAATTCAAAATGTATTATTTTTTCCAGAACGATATCTTAGACATTTACGGAGATGCAGCATTAACCGGCAAAGAAGATTCCGATATCCAAGATGGCAGATGTACGTGGTTGGCAATTATGGCACTTGAGAAGGGAACTCCAGCACAACGGAAAATTATGGAGGAACATTATGGAAGGTATGTTTTAACAAAGTGTTAAATATACGAAAATAATTTTAAGAAGAAACCAACATACGTGTAAAATCTAGCTTAATTATAGACTAGCGCTAATAGTAATTGAAGCATTTTCTGCATTAACCATCCCTTTATTCTCTATCTTTGGGGGACGTCAATAATTTGAAAAAAAATGTGACCAAAAATTTAGGAAGTGACTCATATGATTTGGAAAATTTTCAAATTTTGGCAGTCGATGGGGGTAGCTGGGCTAAAATATGACGGCATTTCCGGCTATATCGGAAGTTGATATCTTGCTGCTTATTTTAATCGGAACACATTATATTTCAATCCATTTTGAGATTCTATGCAAATTCTGGACATATTTTAGGTATAACATCCTATACCTAAGTCTAACTGTTTTTGACATATTTTAAATTTTATGTCAAAAATGGCGTTTGCAGGCCCAAACATAACTATCAATTTCTCCTATATGAAAGCCTTTCTAATTTAATTGGGGTCAGTTTCCTTCTAGAAGGGGATCTACTTCAGTAGACTCTGTTGATATTTTGATAATAAATAAATACAGGGTGATGAAAAACTAACATTAAATATTAACTTGAAAAAATGGTTAAAAGTCAATTTTTTTAAATGTAAAACCCTATTTTATAATGTTATCTTATTTAGCATTAAAAATAAGGGTGACTTTGTATAAGATTGTCTACTCCAAAATTTATAGTTTCTTAATTATTGGTAATTTAACATTTAACAACGTGTGGGGTTGCTAGTCCTCCATCGGGCGCCTCCGCAGTTGGCGGATAGGGGAATGCCTCCCAGATACGGGTACTAACGGTAAAATTAAATAGCACTGCAGCGTCTGACCCAGAATGGGCGGCTGCAAACAGCGTCGGTACTTCATGTTGAAAGGGGCTGATTCTTAAGGCCAGGAAAGCAACGAGAAACTACCTAATATCTAGTATTCCCCAGGATACCACAATGGCTGAAAAATCATAAAGAAACGGCCCTCGGTCCCGGGTACCCTTACATGGGGTACTAAGAATCCCCCGGTTAGCCAAAAGTCCCAAACACAAAAGGAAGTGGAACGCCTGAAGTGAAGTTCGATGGCCAAATTCCGGAAAAATGATCATGTGTAAGCACCATATTTATTACTCGGGAGATGACACAACCTGAAACAGAAATGGCATAGGTCTAATAGTAAAAGCGGAATTATTTAAAGCAGTGATAGGATTTACACCCATGTCGGACAGAGTTGCAGTATTGAAGATCAACTCCGGACCTTCTATCATGAACATCATTCAGGTTTACGGACCCACCAAATTTACTGAAGAAGAAATAGAAAATTTCTATCGGACCCTGAAGGACTCTCTAAACTTCACAAAAAACATGAACTAAATATCATCATCTGCGATATTAATGCTAAAATAGGACAGGGTATAGTGGAGAATATTGTGGGAAGATACGGTCTTGGCACGAGAAATGAAAGAGGAGAAAGGCTGATTCAGTTCTGCCAGGAGACGGACATGATTGTCATGAATACATTTTTCAAGCCACATCCCAGAAGGCTTTTAACATGGAAAGCTCCCGGAGATACACCAGAGCAAATCAGGAGGAATCAAATTGATTTGATCAACGTAAACAAGAGGCTTCAAAATTCCATCACCTCAGCAAAAACATATCCAGTCGCAGATGTCTTCTCGGAGCATAATCTATTAGCAGCAACGACTCAAAATAATTGATAAAAAAGTGACTCCCTAAAAGGACATAAATTTACTAAAAGAAAATAACATTCAGGAAAAAGTCAAAGAAGAGCTTAACAAAAGCTTCGCAAAAATAGCCGAAAATTACACCAACGACATAGAAGAACAGTGGAATGAAATGAAGACACCATCCTATGAAAACCTTAAATCAAAAAAGGAAAAGAAACAAGAATGGATGGCAGATGAGATACTGCAAATGATGGAAGAACGACGAAAATTTAAAGATAAAAAATGGTAATGAATACAATAAAGTCCACAAGAATATTATAAGGAAAATAAAAGAGGCGAAAGAGTCATGGCTGACTAAAAAATGTATAGAAATCGAAATTTTTCAACAAAAACATGACGACTTTCATATGAATTGGATGAATCAAAAGACGGTATTGTGGTAAATGGCCAACTTATCAATAATAATAGATATGCAGATGACACGGTACTGTTGGCAGACAGTGCGGAGTCTCCAGAGAATGATGGATAATGTTGTAGAGGCATTCAACGAATACGGACTAAAAATAAATTATAAGAAGACTAAAGTAATGGTTTTCAGCAAGAACATCAACATAAACGCCCAATTTACAGTAAACGATGCACCATTGGAGAGAGTGGAGAAAATATGCTATATGAGTTTCAATATCAGTGATACATGGGGATCACAGTTACAAAATAAGAACTCGTATTGTAACCTCTCTCTGAATATCAATATACACTTCTCAGAGTTCTCTACGAAGTTGAAAGCTGGAGTCTTAACGAGGCTGCCGCCTAACGCTTAGAGGCATTCGAAATGTGGGGCTACATACACACACCATATAACTAACATTACGTTTCTCGAAAGGCTCAGAAAGGAAAAGGAAATTATTACTACTATAAAGAACAGAAAACTGGCTTACTTTGGCCACATTATGCGTAATGATATATATATATATATATATATATATATATATATATATATATATATATATATATATATATATCGACTTCTGCAATTGATATTAAACAGCAAGACTGAGGGTAGAAGAGGCCCTGGGCGCAGGCGTGTGTCCTGGCTGACCAATCTTAGAAAATGAACTGGCCTAACATCAACTGACCTATTTCGAGCTGCAGTGAATAGGATGAGATGGGCCAACGTGGTCGTCAACATCATAAGAAGATAGGCGGCATCTATAGAAGAAGAAAAACATTTTTACCCTACATTTTCTTAAATATTTGTGTGATTTCATACTCATACCTCGGTCACATGTCTTCTTATCTTAAGGACAACGCAAGTAATGTTTCCACTGTCATCCAATTATTTTAGGTTGAGTAAAAACTGTCCCGAAAAAAACGACAGCCAAAAAATATGAGGATTATAGATACATCACTCTTACGAGTCATGTTCTAAAAGTATTTCTTAAAATAATACAAGGACGAATATATCCGAAACTTGAACAGGACATTAGCGCTACGCAATTTGGTTTCAGGAACAGCTTAGGCACAGGAGAGGCGCTATTTAGTTTAAATGTTTTAATTCAGCGGAATTGGAATGTATTTGCCTGCTTTATTGATTTTGAAAAAGCTTTCGACCGAGTAAATCATCAAAAACTAATAGAAACACTACAAGAGCATCAATTAGATGATAAAGATTTACGAATTATTTCCAACCTTTATTGAAAACAAGAATCATTTGTTCACAAAAATTCCAAATTCGTCGAGGTGTTCGGCAGGGTTGTGTGTTATCCCAACTACTCTTTCTTCATCTATTCAGAAAAACTATTTCGGGAAGCTCTTGGAGAGGTAAAAGAAGATATCTCTCTAAATGGGGTTTTGATCAATAATCTGAGATATGCAGATGATACTATCCTTTTTGCAGACACAGCTGAAGGACTTCAAAGACTGATAGAAAGGGTAAGTGAGATCTGTGAAAAATACAACATGCGATTAAATATAAGCAAAACAAAGGTTACGATAATAAGCAAAAACTTATCCCAAAATGTACAATTTCACATCAGAGGTTCTCTTATTGAAACACTATCATCCATCAAATATCTGGGCGCACAACTACATGATAAATGGGAGCAAATAATAGAAATAAAAATACGTATTGAGAAAGTCAGAGAGCCTATTTCAATCACATGAAAACACTGTTGTGTAATATGAAACTTAATCTACAACTTAGAACTCGTTTACTAAAATGCTACTTATTCTCTATACTGCTGTACAGGGTGAGTCAACGATTGGATGAAGTAGGTTTGTGCCTTTTCGGTGAAATTTACAAAGAAACTATATTTATTATTTGATACAGTTTATTTTTACGCAGATTTTAAAAATATTTAGGACTCTACAGGGTGAGCCAAAAAACTAGGACAGCATAAAGTTGTATTTTTTTAAATAGAACACCCTATATACGAATCATATTTTCGATTTAGCTTATAATTTTAAATCTTTTTTATTAAGGGTTTACTATAACAAAACTTTATAGTTTCTGAGATAACTAAGTTTAAAGAAAAAAAGTCACATTTTCAAGCATCAATTCAATCCTAAATAACGTTTTTAATTTTGTAACAAATATATTCAAATTTGGAATTTAGCAAGGCCAAGGACAAGTTAACACAATTTTTACCTAATATTTGCAATAAAAGCTACAGGGTGTTGAACACATCGGCTCAAATTTGAACAAGTTTAAATGAATAAATATCTTTTTTTTTAAATAGTACACTCTGTATATTTTCATGTTATTTAATAGAGTAATAAAAACACTAAAAGTTTTGTTCAATATATCCTATACCTATTTATAATAGTTTTTGAGATATTTCAGTTTTTCTTATTTTCCATACTTTTTTACAGAAATAGTCTTCATTATCATAGTAGCCATGTAAAATAATAAAAAGAAACTACAGAAATAAACAGAATGTGGTTAAATATGATGAAATACATTATTCGTTATATTACAAGGGCAATAGTTTAATTAAACATAATGTGAAAAAATTAACACAACAATAACGACAAGGCAAATACATATTTACTTTTATACTAAATTGAAACAAAAAAATTACCTATTAAATACTGAGATTAATTATTTCTTTTTAATAAGTGTTCCAATAAACGACCCTCTTGTGCAATGCACAAATTTAGTCTTCTTTGCATATTTGCTCGGACCCTGGACAAAATTAGTGGCGTATTGTTCTACAGGTATCCCTAATCCTGTTTCGCATATCTTCCACTGTTGTTGGTGGATTAACATACACCTTATTTTTAATATAACCCCATAGGAAGAAATCTAATGGGGTGATGTCGCAAGACCTTGGTGGCCACTCAATGAAACCCCCACGTCCAATCAATTTTTGCGGATATCATTGGTCCAAAAACGCACGAACTTCACGATGGTAATGCGGAGGCGCACCATCGTGCTGGAACCACATACTGTCGAGCTCATCCCTATCGAGACCTTGAAGCAGTTGGGGTAGTTCTTCTTGTAGAAAGTTCAGGTAACTATGGCCACTTAGTGGTTCATTAAAAAAGTGGGGTCCAATAATTCGATTATGATGAATACCACACCAAACATTTAATGACCAGTGGTTTGGATGTTGCACCTCTCTAATCCAAAATGGGTTTTCTGTGGCATAATAATGCATGTTGCGTCTATTTACGGCACCGTTACTTCTAAAAGTAGCTTCATCACTAAACATTACCTTGCATAATAAATTTGGATTTAAATGAATCTCCGCATTTATTGTACGACAAAAGTTTACACGACTTTCAAAATCCTGTCCATGCAATTCTTGGTATAATTCCATATGATATGGATGATACCTATATTTCTTGGTAGTACGATTAGCGGTGGATTGTGATGTTTCACATAATGCTGCTAACTGACGGCTACCAATATAAGGATTTTCCTGAATATTTAACAATACTTGTAGTTCTTTTTCTTCATTAGTTACTGGTTTGTTGACCACTTTACGTTTTGGATAATCAACAATACCAGAAGAATCAAATCTTTGCATTAAGTTTTGAAAAGTATGGGTATTAGGCTGGCGTCGATCAGGATACTTCATTTTGTAAATTCTTTGAGCAAGAAGGCAATTTTTTTGAGCCTCTCCTATTGTAATAAATTATATCTATTAACTCATTCTTTGGAAAATTCATTTTACAATATAAGATGAATGCAAAAAAAAACCAAACTACACTACATAAAGACCAAAAGAAGCGATTGCGGTTATAAATTTGACACACAGAAAAATGTTCTTTTACATTGTTTTTGCCATGGCTACTAAGATAATGAAGACTATTTCTGTAAAAAAGTATGGAAAATAAGAAAAACTGAAATCTCAAAACTATTATAAATAGGTATAGGATATATTGAACAAAACTTTTAGGGTTTTTATTACTCTATTAAATAACATGAAAATATACAGGGTGTACCATTTAAAAAAATATATATTTATTCATTTAAACTTGTTCAAATTTGAGCCGATGTGTTCAACACCCTGTAGCTTTTATTGCAAATATTAGGTAAAAGTTATGTTAACTTGTCCTTGGCCGTGCTAAATTCCAAATTTGAATATATTTGTCACAAAATTGAAAACGTTATTTAGGATTGAATTGATTCTTGAAAATGTGACTTTTTTCTTTAAACTTAATTATCTCAGAAACTATAAAGTTTTGTTATAGTAAATCCTTAATAAAAAAGATTTAAAATTATAAGCTAAATCGAAAATACGATTCGTATATAGCGTGTTCTATTTAAAAAAATACAACTTTATGCTGTCCTAGTTTTTTGGCTCACCCTGTAGAGTCCTAAATATTTTTAAAATCTGCGTAAAAATAAACTGTATCAAACAATAAATATAGTTTCTTTGTAAATTTCACCAAAAAGGCACAAACCTACTTCATCTAATCGTTGACTCACCCTGTACGGTGTAGAATCTTGGACATTGACGGAGGCTGCATGTAAACGACTTTTGAAATGTGGTGATACCGACGTATGATGAGAATATCTTAGACACATCACATAACCAATGTAGTTCTGCAGGTCATGCGAAAGTCGAGAGAAATCATGAGGACCATTAAAAAAAGGAAGTTAGCATACTTTGGGCATATAATGCGTGACCAAAAATACGAACTACTACAATTAGTAATGCAAGGCAAGATGGATGGTAAGAGAGGCCCCGGAAGACGACGACTTTCATGGCTACATAATTTGCGACAATGGACTGACAAGACATCTACCGAATTATTTAGAGCCGCTGTCAATAAAGTAATATGGGCCAGAATGATCACCAAGGTCCACTGACGATAGGGCACAGGAAGAAAAAGAAAACCAACGAACCTTAACATACATATGTTGGTCAAATGAAATAAATAATAAATTTTTAAAAACCACACTAATTTTGTGAGAACCATTTTTATTTTGATAAATTAAGCAATTCCAATTTTTGATGTGGTTCTTTTAGTTCCTAATAATCCATGTTTTTTATTTTAATGTTTTTACAGATCAGAACCAGAATCCGTTGAAACGATCAAGCGCCTCTACGAAGATCTTCGCATGCCAGAAATGTACGCCTCTTACGAAGAAGAAACGTTTAACAATATTAGAACGCTTATCAAACAAATTTCTAAAAATGTACCACACGAGCTGTTCCACAATTTGTTGGACAAGATTTATAGAAGAGTAAATTAAGTTACACACTAAGCGTGCAGTGGTAATTCACGTCTAAGATTTTTTCATTTTTAATATTGTTTATAAGTCTAATACAAATATAATTTCGTTACCAAATTTGCAGTTATTCTTTAACTCACTAGTTACCATTAGCACTCTAAAGTAGGGAGAGATAATTATGGTTTCTACGCCTTTCATTCTTTATAAAAGTTGCTTCTTTACAAAGAAAAAAATGTCTCTAAAAAAACCTAACTGTCTTCTAAATAAGCACTAATGAAATTTTTATAAAAAAAATTGAACAGACTTCGAAAAGTGCGCTAAAAAGTGAAAAATAACTATAAATTTCTATATGAAATTGAAATTTTTAGAGTCGGCGCCGAACTAATACCTGACAAAATGTGATTCGCATAAACAAATTAAAAATACTTTATGTGTAATTGCTTCCTTACCATAATTTGTATATATTATTAGTTATTTACTTCATTTAGAAATAATTTGGCGCCGACATAAAAAATTTCAATTTCATAAAAGAATTTATAGTTATTTTTCACTTTTTAGCGCACTTTTAGAAATCGGTTCAATTTTTTTTATAAAAATTTCATTTTTCGATTTCTAGTTTTGAATTTATTATGATATCCATAAATTATTTGAACTAAGTACTAATCAAGATTAGTGTACCTCACAATGACTCCAAGGTGGCAAAAAACTACCCATTTTATCCAAAGTTGTAAACTACCCCAAAAATGAACCACTAAAAATTCTTTGACTCTTAGAGTTCTCCAAATACCCGTGAAATTGTGTCAAACAAATATTTAGTCTGTCATAGTAACTCCACTATCTTAAATTTCAAATTAATTTTAGATGGGTAATATAAGCCCCAAAACCTACCAATATCGATATCTAAAGAACTTGAGACGTAAATTTCTTAGCCCGATACATTTTATACTGCATATTGAGTTTGTATACGCCCCAGGAACCCCGCAATATCAATTTTAGACAAAATAGGAAAATGTAAAATTTTCAGTCCCTCATATTGTATCTTATCAATCTAATAGTCACATTCGCATCACACGACCCCGAAAACCCCCTAATGCCAAATCTGAAAAAATGCGAATTACGTAAGATTTTCAACCCACCATATTAAATCCGCTATATTGAATTTCAAAAAAAATAATTTTAACATCCTAATCTAATCTATATCTAAACCCTTCCAAGCCCCCCTTAGTACCAATTTTGGATGAAATCCGGAAATTTAAAATTTCTAGATCGTCATATTTTATCATATTAGATTTTTTTTTATTCGCTATTTACATCCTCAAAAACTATTCTGTCCCATCTTTCAATAAAGTCGAAAAATGTAAAATTTTTTGTCCTCTATATGGGTTTCGCCACATTAAATCCTGAAAAAATACTTTTAAATTCATAATTTACACCCTCAAGAACCTCTTATATCAGTTTTGGACAAAATCGGAGAATGTAAAATTTTCAGGACGCCGTATTGAATCCGCCAGATTCAGTTTTTCAAAAAATATTTTTGTAATTAACACTAGCAAAAATCCTTAATACTGATTTAGACAAAATCGAGAGATATAGAATCTTTAATCGGCCATCTTGGAATTTTTGTCTGCCAAATTGGATCCCGCCATATTGAATTTTTTTTAAATAATTTCAGATTCGTTCTGCAGAATTCCGAAAAATCCATCATACCAATTTTGAAGAAAATCAGACAAGTCGCCATATTGTGAGCGTCATCTTGGATTTTACCGCACCAATTTCGTCAAGAAAATATGGAGCCATCACAGCAACTTCCTGAACATAACTTAAAAAATTTTATTCAAATCGGTGCCGCCGTTCCGGAGTAATCGGTGTACATACATAAAAAATACATAGTCGACGAACTGAGAACCTCCTTTTAGAAGTCGGTTAAAAAGCAAAAACAATATGACTTTTATATGAAATTGAAATTTTTTGGCGTAAAAATAGTAATTAAAAAATGCGTTTCATCAAAAGGGGGGTGCCAAAGATTGTATAACCAACTTTAGTTGTGATTGCTTGTTTATATCTCTAGTATTTCCATTTTCATTTCCATAAAAATATTTATATTGCAACTTTATGCTCCATTTTCTTTATTAAAATTTATTTTTTGATGTTTTGTTATGAATTAATCACGATAACCACCATATATTGGTTTCTGTTGAATAACACCTACGAGAAACCGGTAGTTGATTGGTCCTGGATGAAATCTTACGACTAGAATACTGGAGGTTTAGGAAGAAATTTTAGAAAGAGTTGAAGAAAATCCGAGTCTTAGCACCAGACACTTAGGTTTGGAACTTAAAATTGTATACATTAAAACGGAGGTCATTTTAAACATTTGCTCAGAGTTTAATTAAAAAACTAAATTAATAAAATTTTTCTGTTTGATTTGTTATTGACCTTGTGTGTTCCTGTTGTTTTTTGTCTGTTCATTCTTACATTATTATCATTGTGAGCTCATTGCTATGTAATTTTTTTCGTTGTTGGCCTGTTCGTCGTTAAACACGCTGCAAATTCTTCGAATAAAGTGTTAAGGCGGCTACGACGCAGTATATTTCAATTTTCTCTGCTCGAAGTGACACCTATTAGGTATAACTTATTTGGATAAGATGTCTTAACAGTATTCTCCATCGGTTTAAGAATTCCCTATAAAGGTAATCCATAGGCGTTAAATCCGGTAAGTGGGCTTGACAAATTTGCAGGAGCATTATTTCCCCTTCCGATTCATCGATTTTGAAAATTCGTATATATATATATATATATATATATATATATATATATATATATATATATATATATATATATATATATATATATATATAATTTTTCCTTTATTTTGTCTTTTCTTGGGTTTAGGTTCTATAGCAAATTCCATATTTAGATAGAGTATATTCGCACGGTGTGTGTACGGTGACAAATGTTTTAATAATGGTTTTAAATACAATTCTCACAGTAAAATTTTTGGTGTGTAGGAGAGTGAGCATTTTGTCAAATTTAATTTTGTTAAAGATAAAAGAAGAATATTTAAAATTGCTCCCTAATTTTGTTAAATTATTAAATATTTCTTTTTGTCAACTAGTGCCGCTAGTATATAATTTTAATGTAACTTAATCCAAAAAGGGCATCAGTGTTTTAATGGTAAGAAAACAGTTGTAAAGAAGTTTAAAGCAGTAGTAAGTACTCTAGGAGCTTGTTTCACAGTCCTTTATTATCTGCTGTTGCTCTAGCCCCCTCGGAAGTTGGAAAAACTATATGAAAAGGAGATAAAGGAGGGGCTAGGCGTTACAGCCTCTTTTTTGTCAAGAACCATTAGAGAAATAAGCTTTGCTGGTGATTCAAGCATCTAATGTTAGGGCGTTGCGAACTTAAGGTTTTCAAACCACTAAGAATTATAACTTTACCCTTACCGCCTCCTTCATTTATGTATTTTCTTTTATTTTTTTGGGAACTTATTTGCAAACGAAAGTAAACGTTGGCAATATTGTGTTTTCCCTTGGAATTTCGTTCCCAGTTATAGTATTACAGTCGATAGTAATAGTTTTGATACTCCTTGTCCATTTTTTTGTTACAGGGCTTTTTTTTTTTTTTTTTTTCTTCTTCTGTATTTCCTACTTTTTCCCTGTTGTTTTGTCCCATTCTGCTTATCATTGAGCTTTTTTTTGCTGACTCCTCTACGGTACCTGTTTCGTATGCTGTACGTACCAGACTCCATCCTAGGAACGAGGGATCCAGAGCATTCAAGGTCTGCTACAACATCAGGAAGCCTCCGTTAATCAGGTTTTATGTGTCTGTGTCGTCTCAGGGATTTATGGACTTTTAATACGCTGAATTTTTGCCTTCGGTACAGTCTATAAATTTAAAGCCATCGTAGTTTTTCTTTTCTTTTTGCATATATAATTAATTGATATTTAGTGTACTTATCCTTTTACGAACTTGTGTTTCCTCATATGGGACAATTAATTAAATCCTGCAACCACATATCTTCACTTATGTAAGCGGCACACTTGTTAACTGAGTAAACAGGCCTTGTTAGAACTTTATAAACCGCCCTCGTATGGACGTCTCAATCTGCGGTCCGTGACGGAGTCGCCTCTAGTAGAAATTCTTAGAACTAGTAAGAACTTGTTTGAACTCCTAACGAATAAGTTACGTTTTGTAAATTAAAGAAATAAAAATAAGTTTTCTAATATCGAAAGAGTACTATTTTATTTCTAAAAAACGAAAATAAATCGATCAATCGCCTACATATTATGGTCCTTCAGCCGAATGGTAAAAATAACCTGTGGTTTACAAGAAAAAACGTGAGAAATCAATAGAACAATCGAATCGAATCATCGCATCGACCGGAGCAAAAGGGAAAAAGCTGCCATTGAGTGATAATCGTAGAAAAAATTGGAAGACAGTAAGTCTGTTTCCGTTTTTTTTCCTATTTCCAGTGGTTATTCTCTTTTAAGCTTGTGCATCGTGTGGATTGCTTACTAAAAATTAATTTAGTTAATAGGTATTCGGTGGTAAAATACGAGGTCATTTGTTTAGTATGGATGACAAAAAAATCAGAAAATACCCAAGATGGGGAGCAACGAGAGCAGTTATCAAAGCAAGAAAAAATTAAGCAAGTTCTCGAAAACAGAGCAAATCAAAGCGGTCTTGACAAGATATGGGATATTTGTTAACAATTTTACCGAAGACAAAATTGCAAATTTGGAATTACGTTTACGTAGCATAGAGAGCAACCTAATGAGGAATTTTAATGAAGTACAGTCAAAATTGGAGTTATTAGATAAGGGTGAATTGCAATCAGATGAGCGAGGTATGTTTGAAGATTTGTATTTCGAGGTAACGGGTAGTGCTGTTAGAATCATAAGGCAGTATTATGAGAATAAATCGAAAGAAAAAGGATAAGCTTAAAAATATAAGTCCTTCAACTAATCCTAATTTAACTTTTCATTGTGTATCGAATGTTAGCAAAAGCTTTCCAGCTATTGAATTAGTAAAATTTTATGGGGAATATGAAAAATGGGCTCAATTTCGAGATCTTTTTCAAACATTAGTTCACAATGATAAAACAATTGATAAAATTAGAAAATTTTATTACTTATTAAGTTCTCTCAAAAGTAATGCAGCTAAAATTCTGGATTCAATTCAAGTCACAGCGGATAACTATGATATACCATGGAGTATGCTTTACAAAAGGTGTGAAAATACAAATTTGACAATTAATAACCATGTCAAGGCATTATTCGAATTACCAGCTGTTTCCAGGGATAAATATAGCCTTAGAAATGTATTCGATGAATATCAAAAACGTTTTAGAGCTCTTAAACTACTAAACGAACCGCTAGATTTTTAGTCAACTATGTTAATCTATCTTCTAACGAGTAAATTAGATTCTAAAACGGCCCCACAGTGGGAAGAGTATATAATAAACACAAAAATATTAAAACCTGATATTTATATGTTGTTAAATTTTTTATCTGATCGTTGCAAGCTATTAGAAACGTCTGAGGTACATCTTAAAATTGACAAAAAAGATAATATTAATTCACAGAGTGTGTCTAATAAAACAATCAGGAATCAAAGTAAGTTTGATAAAATAGGGAATAAATATCAGTCATATCCTGTTCAAATTAATAAAGGTTTTAATTTGGAATGCATATTTTGTAAGGAAAAACATTAAATTTATCATTGTAAAAAATTAACTGATCTGTCTGTAACAGAAAGAATCGAAGCGGTTAAAAAATTAAAACTTTGTTTTTATTGTTTGCGTGCAAATCATTCGTTGAATCAGTGCATTGCACAGGGTTGTAAGGTTTGTTCTAAAAAACATAACACTTTAATTCATATTGATTCAAGTGATACTAAAAGCGTTAAGGAAATTTGCAACCTACCGAGGTAGTACCAAATGTTCAAACATCGGGATTGGTAGTGAATCATAGCAGTAATCATCAATCGGAAATTTTACTCTCAACAGCAAACGTTTTAATTTAAGATAGTGATCAGCATTGGCTTCAATGTAGAACATTGCTAGACAGTGGCTCACAGTCGAATTTTATCAGTAAAAACTTAGCGGAAAAACTTAAAATATTGTCACGAGCAAGGATTGACAAAACTTTAATTGTCCAACACCCTGTATAATAGTTAACCGTATGGTTTGTTTTTGCTGACTATACACTATTATACATGGTAATTGATTGGAAAATAATCAAAGATCAGTCTAGTTGAGTCTCTCCTAACAATGACATCCTGAGCTTAAAGAGTGTTCCCCCAAATCAAGAAGCTGTTCCTAAAATTTATGTAAGTAATGATCTTCAATTCTTAAATTTAATATAATGTAAACTGTTCTAATGTTTCGGCCAATGTCTTTATTCTGTAATTAAATTTATTCTTGTTTTCTTTTGAATACACTCCAATTTTGTTACAAAATTCAATTAAGTTTTTTTATTATTTATACCCCCCTTACCAATAAGATCCCGATGAGTCGCAATCTGAAAACTAGAATGCGACTAGTCGCACATTGAAAAACTACAACGCGACAATATTGCCGTCTAACATTAAAATTCCGGTAGTACGTATAGGAAACGCTTCTTCTACAATTTCAAGTCAAATTTATACTAAAATAAAATCGTGCGATGATAAATATAACAAAGAAGCAAATTTTTTAATAATCAATAAAATAACAGAAAATTTACCATCATTTTCTTTCAAAAAATCAGGTTTGGATTTGCCTAGTAATATTAATTTTGCTGATAATAATTTTAATACATCAAGATCAGTGGATATTTTATTAGGAGTAAACATTTTTTATGATGTTTTACAACCAGAACAAAAGCAGTTAGGTTCAATCTTGCCCATATTACAGGATACCGCCTTTGGTTCTTACAT